>JARFXV010001424.1:0-162569 GCA_031761425.1 Cosmopolites sordidus
ATTCTTTTAAACAAATTCATTTTATGATCAGTTCTTTAATAGCACCAATATTTAATATACAGAGTTTTCATTTAATACCGAAACACACTATCTATACGATCTATACATGTGAACAACTAACCAGCAGACAAGTTGGTAATGATTAACATGAAATCACTAATTTTCTTAAATTGTGTCATAATTTATTGTCTTTTTTAAGTTTTTATTAATAATCTTTTTCTTTGAATTATATAGTCAGTTTAACACTAATATTTAAAACAAAATTAACATTTGATCAGTCCTACACTATTTTGACCCCAAGTTAAAAAAAATAACTCCATCGGAGCAGATGCCCTGAAGGAATAAAGGAAAGCAAGTCGTAGATTTTTTATGGAAAATAGTGTTGAAATGTGAAGAACAAAAATTATTTCTTTTAAGTTATGAAGTTATTTTAAGTATGAAAACATCAAAATTAGTAATTTTGAATTGATTCTACTAAAATTTTAGTAGTTTCAATAGTATAATTTAGTAGATTTAGTAGCTTTACTTTTAATTGGTGGTTTTCTACTAATTGAAATAGTGATGAGATCCAAGGTTACTACAGAATTAGCAGTTCTCAAGTGATTCAGTGGGCCACCGAGAGAACAGTTTCACGCGTGTGTGTAATTGGTTTCTTTCTAGAACATTGTTGAGAGCTACGGTTGAAGTAAATTAATTTTTTTAAAGTAAGTAATAAAATGAAAATAAATAAAATTTCGTAATTGCAGTATTGTAATAATATATTAACCGTATCGTATGTGTCAATTATTCTAAAGATAATTTTACCTCTGTGTTTTTTTTAATATCACTACCGACATAAATATAAGGTTAGCATTTGTAAATAAGTCAAATATTGTTATTTTTATATACTTATTTATAGGCTTTTTATATTATTATAATTATCAATAGACATTTTTTTATAAATATTTAATAATATATTTTTTTCTATAGATACTATTTTTACTCCAATAATATGAATATTTTTTATTATTCATATTTTATCACATTATCAATAATCTTCGAGCTCTGTTTCTACTTGTCGAGTTCCTTCCAGTTTCTAGTTCCGAAACTCCTCAAAGTAAGGGTAAATGGAAAGATAAAGGAAAAGGAAAAGAGGAAAGGGAAAAGGAAAGAGGAAAAGGAAAGGGATAAGGAAAGGGAAAAGGAAAGGGAAAAGGAAAGGGAGAGAAAGGAAAGGGAAAGAAGGGAAAGGGAAAGGAAGGGAAAAGGAAAGGGAAAAGGAAAGGGAAAAGGAAAGGGAAAAGGAAAGGGAAGAAGGAAAGGGAGGAAGGAAAGGAAAGGGAAAAGGAAAGGGAAAAGGAAAGGGAAAAGGAAAGGGAAAAGGAGAAGGGAAGGAAAGGAAAGGGTAAAAGGAAAGGGAAAAGGAAAGGGAAAAGGAAAGGGTAAAAGGAAAGGGAAAAGGAAAGGGAAAAGGAAAGGGAAAAGGAAAGGGAAAAGGAAAGGGAAAAGGAAAGGGAAAAGGAAAGGGAAAAGGAAAGGGAAAAGGAAAGGGAAAAGGAAAGGGAAAAGGAAATGGAAAGAAAGGGAAAAGGAGGAAAAGGAAAGGGAAAAGGAAAGGGAAAAGGAAAGGGAAAAGGAAAGGGAAAAGGAAAGGGAAAAGGAAAGGGAAAAGGAAAGGGAAAGGAAAGGGAGAAGGAGAGAGGAAAGAGGAAAGGGAAAAAGGAAAGGAAAAGGAAAGGGAAAAGGAAAGGGAAAGAGGAAAGGGAAAAGGAAAGGGAAAAGGAAAGGGAAAAGGAAAGGGAAAAGGAAAGGGAAAAGGAAAGGGAAAAGGAAAGGAGAAAGGAGAAGGGAAAAGGAAAGGGAAAAGGAAAGGGAAAAGGAAAGGGAAAAGGAAAGGGAAAAAGGAAAGGGAAAAGGAAAGGAGAAAAAGGAAAGGGAAAAGGAAAGGGAAAAGGAAAGGGAAAAGGAAAGGGAGAAAGGAAAGGGAAAAGGAAAGGAGAAGGGAAAAGGAAAGGGAATAGAAGGGAAAAGGAAAGAAAAGGAAAGGGAAAAGGTACAGGACCCCGGCCCTGTCCCCTTCGGCACGGCTTGAAAGGAAAAGGAAAAGGAAAAGGAAAGGAAAAGGAAAAGGAAAAGGAAAAGGAAAAGGAAAAGGAAAAGGAGAAGGAGAAGGAGAAGGAAAAGGAAAAGGAAATGAGAAAGAAAAGGAAAAATAGAAAGAGAACGAGAAAGAAAAGGGACAAGAAAAAAAAACCTGCTAACGAAGAGGATGAAGAAAATGAGCCTTTACAAATAAGTTTCCCTAATAAATATCTACTGAGACTTGCACATATATGTATTGTATTCTTTTTATACAAATTTTTACAGGAAGAATTGTAAAATAGTTAATATGTTAAAATAGAAGATTCAAATTAATATGTACTTTTCCATTTTATTTTTAGGAGGTTTGAACAATTCGTGAAAGACATTCGCGCCAAGAACAAAACAAACGTTTAGCCTTATTTAGTTGCTGCTGCGAGTCAATCATCGTGAGAAAATACATCTATTAATGGAGATGGTTGGTTTTTAAATGTACCCGACAAAGGAAATAGTTTTGATCTACTATACAAGATATTATATGTTTTCAATCTTGAATACCCTGACAGTCTTCGCAATTTTTATAATTTTATTGGACTTTTATATCTACGACATGAAAGTAAAGCCATACAGCACTGTGTCTTCTGTGTATATTAATATAGCCGATATCAACACCAATGAACCAGAAAACGACAACAATGATATGAGTCCGAATAACGAAAAAATAAATAGTACTCTTATACAAATAAAGTTTTTATTTTGATTTAATTCAAATGAATGAAATGTCAATAAAGACAAGTAAAACGTGCATATTTTTAATTGACAAAAAATGTAAAACATTTTTCAGAAAAATTCTTGAGGAGAAATCTACTTGTCATGTTGAGTAAATTATATATTAGTAGAGTAATTTATATAATTATATTTCTTATAATTATCGATGTAGTGAATTTTCACGGTTTAAATAAATGAAAATTTTACTTGCTTATTAAATGGATTTTTACTTTTTGATTTGTAGAAAATTTACTTTTTTTATTAGTAGAATTTTCACTATTTCATTAGTAAACAAATCACATTTTGATTTGGAAATTTTCACTTTTCTATTAAATTAAAAATTCACTAATTTAAAATGTGACAAATTTCACTAAATGAAAAAGTGGATAACTACTATTTACTAGTCGTATACATTGGAGATTTTTAAATAGTAAATAGTCACTATTTTTTCAACTTTCGATTACTAATAACCAAACACTCGACCAAATGACCAAACCGTCACACAACCATCTTAGAAAAAAAATGGGATAGAGTAATAGTTAGAAAGAAAGATTGCTTGCCTGCTTGAGGTCACCTGAAGTGGGCCTTTTGGCTTTGCAGCGAGGCAATTGCCAGCTCAATTTGTTAGCAGCCCAGAGATGGTCTGGCTCTTAGGCCATATACAGGCCACCGACTATATAATTATTGTAGACGGGCTACCGAAATACTACTTCACTGACTTTCGTCACTACTTTCTCTCGATAAAACCCGTCCGAACAAAACAAAAATGTTACTATATTGAAAGATGCACGTGGATATCACGGCGACTGACTCTCGTCTGGTTTCATATGATGGGCACATTATGAGAAATGAGACGGAAGTGAAAAGAAAAATTACTTTATATAAAATTTCTGAATTTGAAGTTAAAAAAAATATTTTTCTCACAGAATTTACCTTTGTATCTAGAATGCATATTTTTTTAATATAAATCTTGTAGCGTCAAAATTCTCATACACACATAACACAATATACACTGATTATATATCACATACACACACTTTACTTACGTACTTTTATACGTTACTTTTTATAAATAAATAATAATTTTTTAACAATTATAAAGTTAGTTTTAGTATTATAAATATAAATTTAGTATTATAATAAAATAATTTCTGTAACTATTTTTAGTATTAGGAAAATTTAAAAAATCGTATTTTTTTTTTGATTAATCGCTCGCATTTCTTTAAGAGGTGATTAACTATTTTTGTGGCTCAGAAAGCACACAAACTAATTTGAAACATTTTTCAATGTTTTTCCACATGGCTTGAGTGTTTTCACACATGGCTTGGCCATGTGTTTTCACACATGGCCAACAAATCTGGATGACAGATCTAGAGGAAATTTTAGTAATATGTTTAGTGGCAAATGATACCACCTTTAAATAATTCAACGTAAAAAAAAATTAAGTTCCTAAGTTTAAATAATTCACTAGTTACGTGGGTTACAAGAAGAAATGAAGGGTGTGTATTATTTTGAAAATCGATCAAGCCTTGATATTTGATGAACGTCAATTGTGTCATTAACGCGAGTTCACATTCCAAAAAAATCCAGATTTGTGGAAAAACAATTAATGTTAATAAAGAACAAATACGTTTGCGATCAAGCAGTATCCAGTCCAGGACCGCCCTGGTCCATCTTTCGTCCCATTGCCTCGCTACATGGCCTGCCCACTTCAATTTCAATTGCTTTATTCTTACAACGATGTCACTCATTTTCGTTTGTTCTCTGATCCATGTGCAGGTCTTTATATCCCGTCTAGTAATGCCAAGCATACATCTTTCCATTCCCCTCTGTGCTACTCGAAGTTTTTGAACCGACTGTGATTGTGTGACTGTGAGTGTCCAGGTTTCACTTCCGTATGTTATAACGGGCAGGACACACTGATCAAAGACTTGCCTTTCAGGCAAAGTGGTATTTTCCTCTTAAACACTATTTGGAGCCTTCCAAATGACTGTCAGCCACATTTAACGCATCGCTCCACCTCCCGAAAAAAAAAATGAATAAATAATAAATTCTTCTGATTTATCTTTAAGCCAAATGGCTCCCCAGCCCTTTGCAGCTCTTGTACGTGTCTTTGCAGCTCCTCTGGGTCTTGTGAAAGAAGAACGATATCATCTGCGAATCTAAGATGATTTAAGTATGCACCATTAATCCTTATTCCATCCTGTTCCCAATCCAGATTACGGAACACTTCTTCCAGGCAGGCTGAGAAAAGAAGAGGCGATATTGGGTCACCTTGCCGTACGCTCCGCTCTACATTTATTCCAACCTCAAGATCGTCAAGGTTGACTGTCGCTGTAGCTTCATCATATATGGATCCTAGTAGATTTACATAAGCTTTCTCTACACCTTGATTAAGCAGTGCATCCATTATGACCCGCTTTGAGATTGAATCAAATGCCTTTTCATAATCGATAAAAGCCAAGCACAGTGGCATAGTGTATTCGTTGTATCTTTCTAGGACCTGCTCTAGAACCTAGATCTGATCCATTATACTGAATCTACTTCTGAATCCTACTTGCTCCCTTGGTTGTGCGTCATTAAGTTTTCTTAGTATTCTTTTGAATATTATTTTGGTGAAAACTTTATACACCACTGATAGGAGGCTTATTGGACGGTAGTTCTTTAAATCTTCCCGTGCTCCTTTCTTATGTAAAAGAATCACTTCTGCATTTTTCCATAAGCTGGGAATTTCTTGCTGTTTGAGACATTTTGAGTATAATTTTGCTAGTGTTTTATGTAAAGTCCGACCACCAGCTTTTAACATCTCCACAGTTAAACTATCCTTTCCTGCAGCCTTGCCATTTTTCATCGAGTCTATAGCCTTTGTCACTTTCTCTACCAGGATATCAGGCACTTGTTCTTTAGTGGGCATTGCTGTTCTTGCTTAATTCTGGTCCTCATACAACCCTGAATAAAATGTTTGGACAACCTCTAACATTTCCGTCCGTTGCCTGCATATTGTACCATCCCCACCCGTTAAGCAAAACATTCGTGTCTTTTTCTTTCTTAGCCTCTGCTTAGTTTTGTTAATGCCCCTGTTTTCTTCCAGTCTTTTTCACCAGCTACATGTTGAATCGGCGCATTTCCCTTCGAATACGTTTTCTTATAGTTTTGTAAAGCTCAACGTACTCGACCCTGCTAAAAGGACTGTCTGCATTCTTTATCGGTCATGGTCAAAAATTTCCAATGGTCTCATTGGAAATTTTTGACTCTTAGAAACATTTATCTTCTGGTGCTATTGAAGCCGTCGTTTTAAACACATTGTTGGCGATTTCTTCATATTGGTCTGTAATTTCCATCTCCTCCGGGCCCTGCAATACAGCAAAGCGATTCGACAAAGCAATTTCAAAATCTCTGCCCCTCTCCAGCAGCTTCCCAGAATCCAATTTGACCCTTTTTGATCTTATCATTCTTTTGCGCTCTTTTCGGCAGTTTATCTTAATCTTTGCTAGTACCATTCGATGGTCTCTTCCCACATTAAAATGGCTAAGGACAGTACAATTGCAAAATATTGCTTATCGTTTGGCATGATGTAATCAATTTCACTTGTGAGTCCAGATAAACTTTTCCATGTCCATTTTCTGTTGATCTTTTTCTTGTAAAACGAATTCATAATATAGAGTTCTTGTCCTTGAGCAAAGTCAACCAGCCTGTCACCTCTATTGTTCCGCTCACCGTTTCCATATGGGCCAGTTGCATTTTCACAAGTTCTTGCTTCTCCGATTCTGGCATTAAAGTCACCCATCAGGATTTTATATCTACACTTCTCTTTGTCTAAAAGTTGGGCCACATCATCATAAAATTCCTCAATTTCCTCATCTCTATAGCTTATAGTTGGTGCATAAGCTTGGACGATTTGAAGCTTAAACTTTTTATTCAGCTGAATGACACATTGGGCTAATCTGTCGGATATACTTTCAAATTTGACTACACTGTTTTTCAGCTTTCGATGGATGAGGAATCCAATTCCACCACATCGTCCATTCTCCGTACCTCGGGTGTAGAGTACGTGACCGGTTGGTTCTAATTTGATTAACTCTTCGCCCTTTCTTCGCCCTTCACAGAGCCCAGTAATATCCCAATGTATATTGTCAAGTTCGATCAACAGTTCTTGCAGTCGGGTCTCCGTTTTCATTGTCCGTATATTAAGAGTGGCAATTTCAAAATTCCAGTGGCAGCCTGATCTAACCCGGTGATTCTTAGCATCCTCTGCCTTGGGACAGATCTTTCCGCTGCCATAGAGAGTTGCCCCTTGGCCTCCGGGAATGAGGGCCGTGTTTGAAGTTGTACTGTCATGTTGAAGGCATGGACCGAAATCTGCCACGCTGGTCCAATGCGGGTTGGCGGATTTTGGATCATTTTAGTCAGAGGCCTCTGCCTCGATCTATCCGCCAGGGGTGACCCTCCCAGGAACGTACGCTCCAGACGGCATAGCTCAAAGCTTCATTGCCCTACTCAAACCCCTATACCACGTCAAGGTCTGATCCACAAAGGGGCATATGTATATATAGATTCAAAAATGTCGTTAATTTTTATTTTTATCACATACTTTCATGTATTAAGAAAATGCATCAAAATATAAAACGTTGACCAAATATTTTCTTTTCAACATAATTTTCATATAACAAACCGATTTTAAATGCCTCGATAGTGGCCTAATAACCAATTATAGATATTATATATATATATATATATATATATATATATATATATATATATATATATATATATATATATATATATATATATACTATGAGGAAAAGATGGTTAAACTAGACTAAAAAACTTCTGAAGTTTCTGGCAAAGGAAACTAAAGATCCCGGTGATTTTTCATGTCTCCAAGGAAGTAAAGTTTCAAATCGATATAATTAAATAGTAGTAGGTGGGTGCAAGATCGGAAGAGTACGGTGAACTAAAATATCCTAAATCTAAAAGTGTGTGTCGAGTATAAACGCGAATGGCTTCCATGGAAGGCAATTCCCTTTCGATTGGATAATGCAGGCTACTTCTGATCGATTGCTCCCTTTAATTCGCTCAGTTGTGAATAGTATTTATCTGAATTGATGGTCTGATTTTCAGGTAGCAGCTCATAATATACGATTTCCTTCCAGTCCCATCAAAATAGCATAACCTTCTTCAAATGTAAACTGATTTTCTTGTGCTGGTTGAAAAGGCATCCCCACGCTTATACCGTGATCTCTTACGCTTAACATTATTATACACAATCCATTTTAACATTGTTATACGCAATCCATTTTCAATACATGTACCTATCCCCCTTAAAATTTTGAAGCCAATGGTATATGGGGCCGAATTATATAAATGGGACTAAAAAATATTTTGTTTTATTTAAATAATAAGGTCTTAAGGTATAAGACGATTATATAAGCTAATTGAATTCAACTGCATGAATACACAAAGCAGTATATTTCATGTCATAATTCAATAAGCACAGTGAACATTCGAAAACTCTGAGGCCACTTAAAAAGTTTATATAAGCTTATATAAGTACGGATCGAAGACTACAAAATCATTTGACGAAGACTGAAAGATCATTTTATTAATGACTAGTTTTTCAAATTATTTAGGTTTATTTCGTTTTAGGTCAGAGCCACATCGAGGCTGTAAGCTTATTTTGCAATTATCTGTATATCTATAGCTTAATGTGAACTCCGAACCGCGCTCATCGACTACTGGTGAACTATGATCAGCTATTAATCCTTCGTTTATGTCATTTAATAGTTTATTCCTTTAAAAGCCATATCAAATAGCAATTGACTGACATAGAATACATCTCAGAAGTTAATCGGGTTTAGTCAAATACCTATGTGATTGAAGAACAATTACTTGATAGGTTATGTATTGTTTCCTATTGAACTACAGTACTGTGTCTTAGTCTTTATTTCGAAGTATTAGATACACATGAGATACAAGTGTGACTCAAAACCTTAATCTAAGTTGTCACTGTCATAATACAGGAAACATACCTGCTGTTTCCATGGTCAATAACACAGTGAAGTAATGCAGCAAGTGACGGTGTGTTTCTACATTCTTCATCTCTCCGTGTTGCCAGATTACAGAAAATGCTAGCTCCCGGTCTTTTGCAAATAGAAAATATAAAGAAACGGACCACATCGGGGACAGTATAACATCACCAAATAGTGGCCAATATCCCAAAATACTAAATATGAATAATTTAGCCAAAAATAAGTGTATGATATTTTTAGCTTATAAGTAAACAGAAAACAAAGAAAAATTGATGGGATAATCAAATATTTTTATTACTTAAATAAATCCTATAAAGGAGACAATAGTCAATAATTAATTATATTTATTATTATTATTCAATATATTACACTTTGTGTAATATTTGCTGATCTAAGATCCTCTTTAATTGCAGCAATCCATTTAATTATTTCTACTTTAGCTCCTACTCCTATTTTCATAAAATTCAACTATTTGTCTAGTTAACCTACTCGGATTCATCCGTTTTATATGTCCGTAAAACTAGAGTCTTATTTTTCTCATATCTGGTTATTGTTTGATTTCTTGGTTTTTCGACGTCGGTATGTTGTGCTATTTATTTGTTTGGGGCCTAAGATTTTTCTTATGATTTTTCTTTCTTTCTTTTCAATCTCTTCGATATTTTTCTTTCTATTCAAAATGAGCGTTTCTGCGCCATATACACATTCTGGCCTAATAACTGGGTTGTAATGTCTCGGTTTTGTGTTTTTAGATATCCATTTTTTGTTGAAAATATTTTGTGTAAGTGTCAATGCTGTTTCCATTTTTTGACATCTACCCTTATTGGCCGCTTTTTCAATCGATTTTCTATGATTATTTCACCCAAATATTTGAATTGAGAGACTCGTCTGATAATACCATATTTTGTTTTTAGAAATGGTGTTCTTAGTCTGTTGCAGGTCATGTATTGTGTCTTTTCAAAGGAAATTTAGAGTCCTACCTTTTCTGCTATTCTTATTATTCTGCATTTCTTTTCTACCTATTCTGCTATAGGATTTCAATCTGTTTTTGCGCAATTAATATATCTTGAGCTAAAATTGCCAGATCATCAGCAAACGCCAAATAATCTATTTTGAGGTTGGTTCTCTCCAGTTTAATGGGCTGGTCAATATTCAGGGCCTCCTTTTTTTCAAGCCAGTCCTGTATTACTTTTTCTAGCATACAGTTAAATAAGAGTGGTGAGAGTCCATCCCCTTGTCTCAAAATCTTGTAACAAACTGAGAGAAGAGATATCCCTCTGTAGTTGTTTACATCCGTTCTATCTCCTTTCTTATGTAGTGGATGGATTAGAGCATCTTTTCAATCTTCCAGAATCCGTTCGGTTCGCCAAACTTCTTGTAGAATTTTGATTATTTCCTTGATTCTACCTAGACCAGCGGATTTCGAAAGTTCAGAAGTGATTCCATCTTCCCCAGAAGCTTTGTTATTTTTAAGTCGCTTGATTTGCCTAATTATTTAATCTTCATTCAGTGGTAATGAATCTGGGTTTGTTTGTTTAGGGTTTAATGTTGGTAATCTGTTTAAGGGCTCAGGACAGTTTAGTATTGTTCAAAATATTTCGCAAGTTCTTTGCAATTGTTTTGGTTATTTAGAGCTAATTGTCTGTTTTTCTTTTGGAAGCAAATACGTTCGGGTTGATAACCATGATAGGTGATTATATTTATAGATTATCTTATTAAATATTATGATTTCCAGTGTCCTGTTTAAAAACGTTATTAATACGGCAGTTCAGTATGTCAGTTTTTCACTAGTAGAATTGTTATTAATTTGTAGGTTAATATATAGGAAAAACGACTTTCCAAGTCAATGACTTGAAATTCGGTAATGGGTTTTAGGAGTAAAAAATAATAATTGTTTTTTTACTTTGTTTTAAAACTTTATCATAAATAATATTGATAGTCGTTGTGAAAAACTATTAAAAAATTATTTGCAATTAATTATAAATGAATTAAAATTTATAAAATTTAAAATAAAATGACGTGATTTCGAAAGCGCCACGATTGGCTGCCATGTTTGTGACATAATTACGTTAAAGTTTTTTTCACATAAGTACTGTCAACGACTGTTACCTGTGTATACGAGGATTGATCAATAAGTACCCATGTTTGATAACAGATGGCGTTGACGAGTGAAATTGATATCACTATCGTGTACTGCAGACTGTTAAATGACCTCATGCTGAATTTCAGATTAATTCAGAGGTTAATTTTTTTTGGCAGCCAGTTGTATCATTCGTGTTTTGTATTTCTCGATAAAATGGAAAAAGAGCAATATCGATCCGTAATTCGTTTTTTATTTTTGGATGGAAAAACATGCGAAGAAATAAAGGTGAAGTTAGATGTTATGTATGGGGACCCTTCACCATCTATATCAACCGTGAGATACTGGTTTAACGAGTTTAAGCGTGGTCGTACAACTGTTTTCGATGAAGAACGGCCAGGACGCCCATCAGACCTGGTTACCGAGGAAATCGTCGAAAAGATCCATGACATGATTCTCGCTGATAGCCGAACGTAAGTGCGCGAAGTAACTAGTAGTAGTAAGTAAAGGCCGTAGGTGTCTCGTAGGGAACGGCACTCAAGATTTTAAATGATAAGATAGGTGTGAGGAAAGTGTCGGCCCGATGGGTGCCGCGATTGCTCACGGTGGACAACAAGCGGGTACGACTAACAATGTAAAAACAGTTTTTGGACCACTTTAACCGAAATCCGCAGTACTTTTTACATCGAGTCGTGACCGTTGATGAAACCTGGATAAATTATTACACGCCAGACACCAAGAGACAGTCAAAACAATGGATTTTTCCTGGTGAATCTGCTCCGAAGAAGGCAAAAACGAAACCATCAGCCGGAAAGATTATTGCCACAATTTTTTGAGATTCCAAAGGAATTATCCTCATAAATGTCTCAGGGCAGAACTACAGTGACTTGTTGGACAAATTCGAAACGAAATTGAAGGAGACACGGCCCCATTTGACTAAGAAAAAGTGCTCTTCCATCAGGATAACGCACCGGCGCATTCATCTTTAATTGTCGCGGCCAAATTGCACGGATTGCGCTACGAATTGCTTCCGCACCCACCTTACTCGCCCGATCTAGAACCCAGCGACTTTCTTCTGTTCTCTAACTTGAAAACATGGCTTGCAGGAAAAAATCAGCGCAAATGAAGAGGTTATCGCCGAGACAGAAGCATATTTTGGAGAGTTTGAAAAATCGTATAGTAAAAGTGTATAGACCTAAAACGAAACTACGTTGAGAAATGAAAATAAATTTGTGAAAATCGCATACTCGTATACTGTCAAAATTATTGCTCAAAAAAAATATTGTTGGTTACTAGTTTAATTCAGCAACCTGTGATAAAGGGTTCATGAAGGCCAATTCTGATAACACTGAGGAACAATTTGAAAAATAATTTCTGTTGAGTTCGATATTTAAGCTGTTTTATACGTAAATTGACATGTTAATTCTAAAACTTTATTTAGTTTTTTTCTATCACGTCAAGTTTTTTCTCTACCGTTGTTGCGCATCCGACTAAGCTTAGCGAATCACAGAAGTCACTACTGCTCTCCTACCGGCGAACCTTCTTCGGCCTGGGAGTGGGGGCGTGAGTGACATTGCGTCATCCAAAAGTAGTTCGGTCAGTTACGCATGAGATGCAAAATTACGCGGATCTGTGTCGCTCTGATATAGTGAAGTCAAAGTATACATACACAACTACAGATTTTCGTTATGTCTGCCTCTGGTAGTTCGCGTTGTACGTGCTTAAACAGCCCTGATTCATTTTGTTATATATGTGGCAGTTTTACCATCCCCATTCAATGGACTAACATTAGTACATTTGTCAGGCAAGCCTATTTTACATATTTTAAAGTGAAAATAGGTGACAAAGATAAATCATGGGCCCCTCATAAAGTGTGCAAGCAGTGTTTAGAGAGTTTACGAATGTGGACGAAGAAATCACGTAATAAACTTTCGTTTGGTATATTAATGATTTGGCGAGAACCCAAAGATCACTTAAGTGATTGCTACTTTTGCATAGTGAAAACCTCAGGATTCAACAAGAAAATCAAACATAAAATTGAGTACCCTAGTTTATCATCAGCTATACGCCCTATGCCTCATTCAGCTGAAATTCCAGTGTCAGTTTTTCAAGAATTACCTTCTTTAGAAATACAAGAATGTGAATCAAGTATAGATCGAAGTAACTCCACCGACGAAGAATTCAAAGTTTCCAATGATTCTGTTCGTAAAGGATTCAATCAACATAAATTAAACGATTTAGCACGAGATTTGGAACTATCCAAAAAAGCATCGGAATTATTAGCATCAAGACTGCACGAAAAAATTTGCTTGACAAAGGAGCTAAAGTCACTTACTATCGATCCAGAGAAAGCGAATATAGGCAGTACTTCAGAAATAATGACGGATTTGTATATTGCTAGAACGTAGAAGGTTTAATAAAAGAATTGGCCATTTCTAACTATAACGCAACTGAATGGCGATTGTTTATAGATAGCTCAAAACGTAGCTTGAAGTGTGTTCTCCTACATAATGGAAATTTATACGGTTCAGTCCCAATAGGTCATTCAGTTTCTTTGCGTGAAGAATATGGCGACATAAAGGAAGTCATTGACTTGTTGCCATATAACACGCACCAATAGATCATCTGTGTTGACCTTAAAATGGTTTGTTTCCTTCTTGGTCAGCAACGCGGGTATACCAAGTATCCCTGTTTTTTGTGCATGTGGGACAGCAGAGCTCGTGAGAAGCACTGGGTACAATGAAACTGGCCGCCAAGATCTGACCTAAGACCTGTGTGGTCTAAGTGGTCTAAGTGGTCTAAGACTAGACAGAAAAAACATTGTATTTCCGCCTTTGCATATAAAACTAGGTCTCATTAAGCAATTTGTTAAGGCTTTGTCAATTGAAGGAGACTGCTTTAAGTATATCATTTCGGCATTCCCTAGCCTGTTATATGAAAAGATAAAGGCTGGTGTGCACATATTCGGCAACTCGTTAAAGATGAAAATTTCACTGAAACAATGACCGAACTTGAAAGGAATGCTTGGTTGGCTTTTAAAAATATTGTTAAACACTTTCTTGGAAATACACGAGCCCCGAATTACATCGAAATTGTTCAGCAACTCTTGGAGAGTTTTAAAAAGCTTGGTTGCAACATGAGCATCAAACTGCATTTCTTACATAGTCTTCTTGCTACCTTCCCAAAAAATCTTGCTGCTGTTGGCGATGAACAGGGCGACCGATTCCACCAAGATCTAAAGGTTATGGAAGCGCGGTATCAAGGTAGATGGGATGTCAGTATGATGACTGACTACTGTTGGAGCAGCAAGCGAGAATGTCCACAAACTAAACACTCCAGGAAAAGCTATAAGAAGAAATGTTTACCATAATATCTTTGTGATTTAGAAGAATATCTGACGTGATAGAGAAAAACTGTGAATATTTTTTAATTCAGAGATGAAAAATTAGTCAAAAACAAGTCACAGATCCAAGTCAACGAAATTGCTTTTCCCCAGAGTAATATACCTGCTGTGGACATTTTTATGGTCACAGATTTTCTCAAAAATGACATTCGGTTCAATTTAGCTGAAATTCAATTTAATTGCAATTTAACCCCAAAAATTGTATTTGCACGAAAGGACGTTTATGTCCAAAACATTAAGTTCTGAGTAAAGTGTGGCTTCAGCAGATAACAAATACTCGAACATAAATAAAATTATATAATGTTATAAATAATAATATGTTGTATATATTTGATGATAGGTGGTTGTTGATGAAAAAATTTATGTTATTTTAGAATGAATGCGTCGTGCTGCTTGGAACCATTGATTTCAACGTTACCATCTTGTGGCACGTTTAAAATATTTTTTTAGGGAGTAATTTTTGTAGTATTTTATAGGCACGATAACTAATTAGATTTTACATTTTCAATAAATTTATCAATACACTGATGATAATAACAAGAATAAGTTGATTAAAAACTAAAATACTCGTATCAGCTGTCTGTAATGTTGAGAAGAAAAACATTGTGACGACTATGGAACTGTCGGCGCGTCATCGGTACTAGATTTAAATATGTATTTTCGATTTGATATATTTTTTAATTATAAGGAAAAAATATTTTTGTTATGAAACTTATATATGATCTTTCCACTTATGACAAATATTTTTTTTGTTCAAAACCTCAGTTATAACAAAACATATGTAATTGAACTATGCTCAAAATTTAAACTTTTTTTGCCGTCTAGTTTTTTAGACAATTTATATGAAAAATGATATTTTAACCGTTATTATACACAGTCTTTTATGGTGGAATCATTTCCAGGGCGGATTTTTCTATTTTTCACTAATATGTTCTAACTTTATAAAATAAAAAAACATCATATGATAAAGTTCAATATTTGCAGAATGTTATTATATGTGAATAATATCGGGTTACCAATATAATTATTTAAATAGTTGAAGTCAAACTTTTTTTTCAACTTTCAATTATTAATAACTAAACACTCGAAAAAGGTCTGGCAACTTCGCGCAACCAGCTGAGAGAAAAAAAGTTATAGCTAAAAAGAAAGATTACTGTGTATGACATTTCTGAATTTGAGGTTAAAAAAATTATTTTTCTTACTAAATTTAATTTGTGCCTATATTTCATATTTTTTTAATATACATTTTACTATCTTGTAGCGTCAAAATTCTCATACATATACACAATATACACTGATATTGGATGTAAACACAAATAAGCTGTTGCCATATCTTTTTATCGAACCACATGTTAACGAAGTCAATTAGTTACTTTTTTTAATAAATAATAATTTATTAATAATTATAATTATTATACTACTAATTATAGTTTTAGTATTATATACATAAATTGTGAATTTCTGTAACTATTTTAAGTTTTTAAAAGACAAAATTTCATCATTATTTTGACGCATTAGTATGGCTCGTATTTCCTTAAGCAAGAAGTTGATAGAGAGTCCAAAGTATTTCTCATTATACAAGCAGCATATTGTGTATCATGACAAAAATGTATTACAACTATTATTACAATTTCTGGGAAACGATCAATAAGAATCCTAAACAATGTCAGCGCAGTTTACTAAAATTCCAATACTTTATAAGTTAGTTGGTTACATTTTATCGTGTTATCACTTTGTGCTTTTGAACATTTTTTGCATTTGCAAAGCATTTTTGCATTTTCGGAAATAAAAATACATAATATGTTGAAAATGTTCGTTATTTTCTACCATTGGAAATTCTTAACAAAATGTATAAAACCTACCAAATAATCAATCTTGATTACACAGGTCGATATGATTCTTCACATAATCGTCAGTAATGTTCTTGCATAGATTTAATACGTTTTACATGTTTATATTAAATAAATATTAGATCGTAAAAATATGTCGTCTCCTTTTTTTCCCCAGCACCGACCCTCTGTAACAAAAACATTGTACGTGTTACAGTAATTCTCTTATCATTTTCGGATTCAGGACTACAAAATACTTAATATTCACATATTTTAATCAATGCTACCTCAAAAAGTTTAAATTTGTTGATCTGTGTTATTAATCTTCGTAAAAATAACTTGCATGATTATCTGAGACTGTAATCATATCATTTGACGAAAATAACTAACACTAGTAACGTTCGGTACTTAATAATCTTATACAAATCAAAGCATAACAAATTTAATTATGGTGTATTAGAATCGTAATTGAAAGCAATTCACTTTGATTGTTGTCTTTGAAGCATTCGAAGAATTGTTTGCTTGGTCATCTATTGCGCATAACTAGACGTCATTTGCCAATTCTATTACTCATAAAAATAAATTAATGACGGTGCATATTACTCATTTTTTATGGGTTTGGCATCGGTTCTATTTTTATTTCCATCAAAAATGCCCTAAAAAAGATTCCACATCTCTTTTTTTTTTAATTTCAAAGTCATGAAATTAACTGTTTTTTTTTTGGTAGTAAAACTGAAATCACAGAAATTCTAAAGATTATTCGGTAGTAAGAGGGTTGCTATTTATCTATCCGGAATAATAAATAAAAATAAATATTTATCATTGAAAATTATTTTATTGTTTATCAAAATATTCTCCGCGATGATCGATATACTTTTGCATACGTTTGAACTAATTTTCATAGTACTTTTTCCATTCCGATTAAGGTTTCTCCAAAACATGCATTATGAACGCCTTAACCGCTTCTTCTGGCGTCGAACATCGTTAACCACCTAATTTATATTTCACGGACAGGGACCAAGAAAAATCATTTGGTATCAAATCAGGATTGTACGGCGGATGACGCATCAATTCTATGTTTACACCGGTCAAATATTCAGTTGTTCAGCCCCATGTGTGAGAGCTCGCGTTGTCGTGATGAAGAATGATCCTGCGTCACTGATTGTTTTTCTTATTTCATCAAAGGCTTCTGGCAAACAAAAAAAACTTCTGGTTGTGTACCATTCACAATTGATCGTTCTACGATTCTCTAGTGGCACTGTAGCCACATACCCATTTATCTAAAAAACAGACGACCATTTGCTTCAAAGTGCAACTTTTGTTGGGTTTGGCACATTTTGAAAGACCCATACAATCGACTGCTGTTTACTTTCAGGTTCATACGCATAGATCCAAGATTCGTCACCTTCGTAAATGTTATACACGTCTTTTGACGCACCATAATTGTATTTTTTGAGCATTTCCTTGCACCAATCGATTTGAGCCTTTTTTTGAGAGATTGTCAAATTATGCGGAATCCAACGCGTACACATCTTTTTCACGTAAACATTTTTGTAAATTGTTGTGTATGATTGTCATACTAATATCCAAGGATGCCTCAATTTCACGTCACATGAGGATCTTGCCTTATCAGTTCACGCAGAGTATCTATATTTTCTGGCACAACAACCAATTTTCGACGATCTTCTTTAAATTCGTCTGTGAGAAAACGACGTCAACGACTGAATTCACTAAACCAGTGGTATACAGTGGATTTAGATGATACTTCATCGCCGAAAGTCGAAGTGAGTTGATCGATGCACTGATGTTGAGATAATCCAAGTAGTAAATCATCACACAAAAATCCTCACGAGATAATTCCATTTTTTGACCAAGATGAAATTTTCAAGTCACTAAACACAAATAGTGTCCATATGTAATATATGTCCATATGACAAACGTTCTGATTACGTATACAGTCAACAATGTAAAATTATACGATGTTTATGTCAGATGGCGCTTAGCAACACCATTATTGCCAGTACATAAATAGTAACCATCGTATTGCGGTAGTTTGCCATCCGCGATCAGTTTCTTGTATTTCGCTTAATCGTAAAAAGAAAAAGAAATTAAATGTATTATAGTGATATTGTCAATTATTATTTCAAAATGAACACAATCGTTCCCCCGCTTATTCATAAAAAATATGTCGTGAATTTGCAAATGGTAACTAAATAATGTGTTAATTTCCATGCTGAAATTTTTAATTTTGGTAATGGCCCTCTGTTATTTCATAAATATGCATCCCACTTACAGCAATTAATACGACGATAAAGTGAAAAGTCCGAAAGAGCGATTGTACTTCTAAAAAGTAGCTTACTGTCTACTAACCATTCATGAATTTTAGGTCATTATGACAGATTTGTTTTGATGGTTTTCAAAAGCAGCTAAGTTCGATATTTTTGCTATAGTACAGAAAGCGAACTTCATGTGTTGATTAAACATTACTTTGCGAGAAAAACTGTAGTGTAAACTAAACAAAAGATGAGAAAGATTTATGAGGACGCTGCTCCTGCACATTTCATGGTTCATAAGTGATTTATTGAGTATCAATATAGTCGAACCGAGTGTTGAAGTTGTGTTGAAGAACCGGGTGTCTCACCATGTTCAGAACGCCCCGTTGAGATCACTATTGAGGAAATGGTGAACAAAATTCATGATATTGTGTTGACCAATTGCAAAGTAGAGGTTAGAAAGATTGTTGAAGTGACAAACACCTTAAACGAACATGCACGAAACATTCTACACAAACATTTAGGTATGAGAAAGCTATCAGCATGATGGATGCTGCATTCATTCAGTGCCGACTAAAAAAAGAGTGAAATGGCCACTTTATAGCTATGTGCAGATATGTATAAACGCAAATCGATAGAGCTCCTGAGTGTTGATTAAACTTGAATTGAACACTACACACTAAAAACTAAGTAAGAGTTAAAACAGTAGGTTTTACCCGGTGAGCGTGCCGGGAAGAAAGTAAAGACCATGAACCGGAACGATTATGACCATTGTATTCTGGAATTCGCATGGCATTATCTTTATCAACAATTTGGGAAAAAGAAAGTACAAGGACGTATCCATTATTGGTCACATTTCGAGGCAAGCTGCTAAAAAAACCACCATCGGCGAAGGAAAAACTGTTGTTTCAACTTGATAATACACTAGCCCATTCGTCTGCCGTTGCAACAGCGAAATTAGTCAATTGATGCTATTAATTGATATAATATCCACTCGATTCTACGGTCTTAGCGCCTTCCGACTCCTTCCAAACATGAAGAAATGGCCGCACATAAAGAAATGGCCTATTATGAAGAAACCTACTTACGCATCATCGAAAACCAATCATCAACGATAATGAAACTATCTCTACGAAACCTGATGCAAGGTATAATGAGAGAATAATGATACTGATATATATTTTTTTGTTTAATGGAAAGTACAATTCTACTATCTCCTCCAAAGTAGTTCGGTTAAGAAGTCACATCGCGCTAAATACAGTCTATTAAATCTTTATAACAGTGCTGGAACTCAAATACTGGAATCACATTCAGCTTGTTGGTTACAGCCTTTTATATGTCCTGCAATATCCCAAAATGGTGTCCTTTGAAGTGAATTTTCAATCTTGGGAAAAAGAAGTCTGTTGAATAAGGTGGCTACAAAGCCAAAGTGGTGTTTTTACTTGTCAAAAACCAGTTGAAAAGTATTCCTGATACCTGGATAATGCCCAGAGTCACAAAAATGACCCTTTTTCGAAGCATTTTACGAACTTCTCTCCGTACGAATACCATTTGGCATTGAAGCACAAATTTCTTCTGAGCGATCCCCTGGCTATCAAAAAAAAAACAAATCAGCATGCTTTTATCTTTGATTTGCCGATACTGGTTTTTTGGCAGTTGTGGGGTTGACGTATGCCATGCCTGGTTGGAGTATGATTGAACTATACCGTGCCTAGCACTGCGTTTCCGGGGCGTGTTCAAAAATTCAAGACTCGTAATAATTAATGACATTTTCTAGAAAATTAGGACAACTTTCAATCCGCCCCAAAAAGTTAACTCATGTTTCCCACTTGTTTTCTTTTTGATCCTGCGAACATGTCTTTGAACATTTTTGTGTAGATTTTCTTCATACCTAATTAATTCGTCAAAATTAGATGAATGGTTGTATGACTCAAGTTTAACTCTTCCTCGATTATTATTAACCGACAATCAGAACACACAAGATCCCCGATTTTATGGACATTTTCATCACTCCTTGTATATGAAGGCCTTTTTTGAGCGATTCATCTTCAAAGTCGAAGTCGAAGTCAAAGTGTTCCAGTCTCGGTCTTCCGGGAATGCCTTGACAAAACACTGTCGCCATAGGTGTGTTAAAATGTTGCAAAACTTTCCGTCACAGTGTGCCCAAGTCTGAAACAAAACTTATTAGCACACCGTTGGTCGAAATTGCTGATACTCATTTTCAAAGCACAAAAATTCGGTTCACGAAAAAAATTGTTACGGATCTTCAAGTAACTGTAGGAATTTTAAACTTATACTAAAGACGCATCCGATGTTGGGCTGGCGCTTCTCCAAACTACCAGTGTTGTCAGATCGAACGCTACGCCATCAGTCTCACTTTTTCGTTTGACTTCTCGAATACAGCCTCAGATTGGATTGATTCAATATATTGATCCGGTTGAAAGCGAAGGTTGAAGAAGGTCAAGGCTCACTAACGGGCTGTAATATAACAGGAAGAAGAATGTAACGAAGCGTTACCGTTCGCTTGGATTATTGATTCAACCAAATCCTGGTTGAGTTATCAAAATGAGACCAGACAATATACACAAAACCTGATCCAAAGATATTGCTAAATGGATTCTTCACCAACAAGGAGAGTGTTCACAAACATCTATTCCATGGGCTAATAGCCAAATCTAATATCCAAAAGCTAATATCCAATAAAAGGAATTGCGTAAAAGTGCTACTTCTGTATAAAATTTATATATATAAGTTTTGCTTAAAAATTATCAAAAATAATTAATTCATTTTTGAAGATTGAGAAAAATATTAATACAGGTCAACAAATTTAACCTTTTTTGAAGTAACAATGATGAAAATAGGTGTAATGAAGTATTTTGTAGCCCTAAATACGAAAATGATAAACTAATTACTGTAACACGTACAGTTTTTTTATTACAGCGGGTCGATGGTGGGGAGAAAAAAGGAGATGATGAGTGAAAGGACTATGAGGTTTTCATAGTTTTCATCTTTCCTGTTGCTCAAAAATACTTTCACTACACTTACTTCCAAGAGGCCAATTCCTTTTCATGTAATTCTTCTTGGAAACGGATTTCCAATTATCTTAAACTCTAATTTGACACGTAAAATATAAAATATAGACTTTTTTGACTTTCTCGGATATAGATCTAGCTTGTGACTTTAAAATAAATCGTCCGCATTTATATCAAAACTTATCCGCGGGTTTTTTGCAAAATCGACGACTAGAAATTGCCATTTTATATAAAATCGACTTAACCAAATGAATGTACTGTAAATGAGGCAGAAACAAACTAAACTATAGAAAATAACAAAACTGCCCTTAAAGGTTCGTAGAATACTGTGGAAATACCCCCTCTACGTTCTTGTGGTAATTCCTATATTGTCCACTCCAAAGTTAGGTATAATTAATTTCAATCAGCCTATGATATAAAGGAGGAGATACTTGAAAATGGAACATGCTATGCCATTTGTGTGAAAAGGTGTTATAACTACGTAAATGAAACACAAAAATAATATTCTCATTAATTTTACAAAAATTATGTCGACCTGTGTAATTAGATGAATTCAAGGGAAGAGGTTATTTTTCCAACAGCGATAATTACTCGAAGAAAAATTGCATTGTATCACGAACTCCTTTGGATAAATATGTTAACGTTGATTGTAATAGATAAAAAATTATATTTACAGTAATAAAATTATACTTTAAGCGAATATCAATGAATTCCTGATATTACTGGAAATATTACTAACGGTATATTAGATGTCCTGAAGCATCTAACAATCACTTCACAATAAGCCCCACAGACAATAATTTCTTCCGAACCATTCAAAATATTATAGACACTAAAAAATGTAACGTGTAAATAAACTCCAGGACAAAAAGTCACGACAACTCTTTTTTTTATTGTGATATTTTTGTTCCATATTATTCATGCATTGTTCTATTTAGTAACTTGGTTTACTTACAGAAAAATGCACCTGATGAATAGAATCGATATCGATTATGTTATAGCTGAAATGTTTGGAAATAATGAGTTTAAGGTGGACCAAAAAGATACGACAGTTTTGATTTTTTCCAAAATAACTTTACTGAAAAGATTTATACAACATTAACACAACATACAGACAAATTACTAACTTTTCTTCCTCTGAATATCTGAACCCAATTGAAAGACTATTCTTATTTTGGTAATGTTGGTAATCATACCTGCTTTATGCACAATCTGACGAGATGTTACTGTGTTATTAGAAGCGGTTGTGTTTTCCAGTATTATTTTTCTTTCTATAATGTTTCTTTTTTTTTATTTACTTCGTTTGCACATTAGCAAAATTGTTTTTTTTTTTTCGACAAGGCTTTAAACATTTTGAACGTCTCATGATAGATTTATTTTCACTTCGATAGAAGAAAATGAACTAGATTAAAATTGTAGGTTGAAAAATGTTAAATCGACCTTATTTACTGAATAAACAAGTGTGCTACCTTTTTTACCGACTGTATAATTAATATTTGGAAACATCTACATTAGAAACAAACTGAAATATGCTGTTTTTGTTCAGTTAATGTATTTATCATACAGGGACTATCACTCGAAGTGTTACCAACTTTATGCTGTTGTAGCTACCAAACAACTATTCACAACTCTCTCGAAATTTGACGGACTAGTTGAAAATTTGACAGTTAGTTTATAATATTGTTTATAAGTGTAGGAAAGCATATCGTTCTACGTTGTAATTGAAAAGAAATATTCGTAATGGAATTCAAACATAATAGTGTGATTGCTTTGTATTTGACAGGAAAATCGCAACCTGCTATTATTCGTGAGCTGCAGCATTTACGTGTTAATAAAATGTTTGCGTGACGAACCATTAATGGTTACAATCATACTGGTAGCATCGTAAAAGGCCATGAAGGTGGACATAAAATTCCATAACATCACCAGAAATGGTTCAAAAGGTAAGGGCACGAATTGAAAGAAATCCACATCAGAGTGCAATAAAATTGCCTAAACAGCTCAACGTGTCCGACTCAAGCGAACATGTCAAACTCAAGCTTAAATATGAACTTAAGTTGAGGCCTTACAAGATACCAAAAATTGCAAGATTTGACACTAGCCCAAAAGGCAACAAGACTTTAAACAAAACGATCGTGTGTAGTTGAAGGCCAAGTCCAGCGAGAAATTAGACAACCGAGTTGCTATGCGCAATAAAGCGCCTGCTTCTGAGATGGTTTGGGCTGCTGTAACTGCAAATGGCCGCTCTCGCTCTTTTTCATCGATCAAGGGGTTAAGATGAACCAACAAGTGTACTAATAAAAGGTGTTAAAGGATACGTTGATCTCTAGATCACATAAACAATTTGGTTCCAACCGTTAGACATTTCTGCAGGATTTGACACCATTCCATAAAACTAATTTGACAAAACAATTTTTACAAAATCGCGTTCCACAGTTCATTTCTTCGCAACAATGACCCCCATATTCACCAGATTTGAATCCAATGGACTTCTCCATATGGTCCATTTTAGAGGCTGTGTCAAAAAAAATATTAGAGCTTAAACACATTGAAGTCAGGGCTTCGTCAGGAATGGCAACGAATTCCACAGACTCACATTCGTACAGTGTGCGATGCATTCATAGGAAGACTTGATGCCATCATCCGCGTTAAAGATGACCATATTGAACAGTAAGATATTTTTCACGAAATGTAATTTATTTTCAACATTGTATAAAAATATTGTATAAAAATATTCATAATTGAGAAAACTACAACATTTTTAATTGGTAACACGAGTGACGGAGCATGTATAGAAGAAGAGATTTATGATAGGGTAAGTCCGGGGTAGTTAGCCATAGTTTTTTTAGGGTCCAGTTAAACTAAAACTACATGTATTTTTAATTAAACTTTTAATGTCATACTACAGGTTAATCACTTCTAATATGATCAACCTTAAAAATAATAAAATTTAAAACTCACAACTGACCATCTTTTATAGCGTCCAGGAGAGATGGTTACTTGGCTTCAATATGGAGTTACTTGGCTTCAATATCGCGTCAACGATCATCAAGACATATTCCAGAAATTTAAAATAAGCATCTACCTCCGACTCCGACGAAAAAAGGGAGTTGGTCCCATAGGTCCTTTTTTGTCATTATTATTTTTGAAATGCCTTTCTAAGATGTTCCTTGAAATCTGATAGGCTTTAGCAGCTGCATAAACTAACATTTTACCATTTTTCATAACGTTTATTGTGGCCTTTAATGATTCTTGGCTCCAATTTCATCGGGTAGCTAATGCTTTTCTTTGGAATTTATTTGGCATCTGAAATTAACACAAACATGTTTTTCTTAGTCCAAAAAATATGAAAATATCGCTAGTAATACTCGCTATCACACTCTGATCGAAAGTGGTCATGTGTCCTAATTTTCCGGTAGAGATGGCCACACCAACCACGTGACAAAATATATGAGCCCCTGTAGTTATTTGGAGGTTATGTTCGAACACGACTCACAAGCCATTGCGATATTACTTAAAAACACATCATTTTTTAAAAACTACTCAACCACAACTTGTAACATAAACTCCTTAAGTGATTTTCACACTACGCAAAAGAATATAGGTGGATTTTACTTACTTCTGGTATTTTATTCGCAAATATTTTTGCGTGCAGTTGTTCGTACGCACGACTTGAAGCGAACGAGATCTAGCGAGTGTTCGTAGATTTTCTTTGAGTTAGTCATCTCTCCCTTATTACTATCTCTCCCAGACTTACCCTATTGAAAAATTATGTAAATATACTTAAAAACATGGAGTGTCCTATTTTTAGTCCCGAACCTTACATATCCCTATGTACAAATGTAACTATGCTAAGATCAAAAATATATAAATATGTAAATACAAAGGTTGATCAAAAAGCTTCTTGTCTAACAATCAAAAGCCAAGTTTAACTTTTCAGAATCGCTTTCGTTTTAAGATGTTCTTTCATGTATAATCTAAAGAATTCTCTAAAGTGAGTTTCCAGAAGTACACACATTTTCTCATCGAACTTGTCCTAAAGACATGGTGTACGTAAAAATCAAGCACCACAATTCCTTATGCATGTCATAAAATTGATGTTATACTGCTGATGAAACCGTTTTTGCTTTTGGTGCACCATCACCATATTATTTGAACTAAAATATATGTGTAAAATCGGTTTTAGTCTTGTTGAAATGATTTCAGCGCATGATAAATTTGCATTCGAGCACATTTTCGTGCAAATGAAAGACACATGCAGCACCCATCTTGCACATATCAATTTCATAAGCTATCTCACGCACATTAAATTATATGCCTTCTAAAATCATAAATAATGGTTTGCTCATAATTTCTGGTATTGTAACACTTTTTAAACGACCATTACGCGCTTCATTTGTATTGAATTGCCTGACCGGGCATATATTTAACACAATTAATTTTTTTTGAGACAACAAAATGGAACTTTACATGTGTTAATGCTTCACAAAAACAAATTTTATTTGTGTTTTATAGATCTTCATAACATTCGATAGTGTTCGCAGGATATGAATATGGCAGACTCTGCGTAATAAAGGAGTAAATGAACACCTGATAAAGGTCATCCAATTTCTGTACCCAAACTGTAGAACATATCAGAATAAATAACATGAGCTCAAGCGAATTTGTAACAAATAAGGGCGTTAGACAGGGTGGTATTTTGAGCCCGCTATTGTTTATAATCCTTATCGATGAATTGGCCAAGAAAGTGTATCGAAATATTCGAGGAGCTAGAGTAAGAGCGCATAAACTTGCAACGGTTGAAATAAAGGAACTGATTTATGCGGATGATCTGGTGCTGCTGGGGGAAACAGAAGCGCAATTGCAGAAGTCTTTGGATGCGTGAAACAAGGTATTCATAATATATGGTCTAAGAATAAATGTGGATAAGACAGAGATGATGGTGATTTCAGAATGCTTGGAGAATCTTCATATAAGGCTAAATAACATAAATGTAAAGCAGCTTAAAGCAGCGTAAAGAACAAATAGAATAGATAGTGCGACTCGAGGTTATTATGCAATGTACAAACCCTTTTTCTGTGGAATGGAAATCATGTGTGTTGTCTGAACATCAAAAAACAAAACTACAAGTATTCGAGATGAGAGTGTTGCGAAGGATTGGATGGGTGACACAGTGAGATAAACTGAGAAATACCTAGATGAGGGAGAGATTAGCACCTCGTGCGGATGCCAAACGTGCGGGTAGTGAAGACAAACCGAGAAAGAAGACAGACCAAACCTCTACACCCAGTAGGGTAAAAGAGGTGAAGACTAAGTAAGTAAGTAAGTTATATAAAAACAATTTCAAATAAACTTTTAAAACAAACAACAATTTAGGAAAATATATCAAGAAATGCAAAGGAAAAGTAAACAAAAAATATAAATCGCCAGTATATTAGCTATATTTTGGGTCATATTCAAAAACATATATAGGACAAACAGGTAGATCATTCAAGAAAAGAATTAAACAACACAGACAATAAATAGTCTCTATGTATTTTACTATGTAACGGTTTTTATATTTATCACATATCACCTCAACATTGAAAATATATAATTCTGACGAACCTACTGTATTAGCGAAACGCGTCAAACATTAATTCAAAAAGTGCAAAATTTGACTAAAATGTCCCTTATTAAAAATCAACATTTTAGTACACTATTATTTAATTTAATAGTGCTATATATGTGATAGGTTTGAAACCTTGTTGATCAGTCTTGCTAAATAATCAGCAGATTGTTACTAGCCTTTTTTTAGTGCCAGAATTCATAACAAAAACTTAAAGATTTGAATGAACATTTTAAATAAATGGAAATACTATATTGAAAATTTTATAAGCATGTTCACTTTGAAATACTGCACACCTCGAGATATTAAAACGTAATTTAAATTATTTTAGTGTATATGTTAAATGTATATTTATATTTATGTATATTTATAAACAATAACGGTAATAAAATTCGCTATTTAATTATGATTACTTTTCAAATTCTTAACGGATTCCACAACTAGAAGAATGAATGTTAGAATCCAATAAATTAATTCTGCTTTATGATAATTGAGATGTCGTAATTCTAGTTGTTCTGTCACATATTTTGTCTTCACGTTATATTTATTGCATCAACTATTAAGAAATATGTATACGATTTTTATATCAAAATGTTACATCTGAAAAAAAAAATCTAATCATATGATTTGTACTTCAAAATCAGCTATTTATGTATAGGAATAATTTGAATTTCTATTCTGAATTACCTCTTATTTATGGAATATGTATTGTGTAAAACGGATGATATGTATTCTAAAGAATAACGGAATAAAAGTCCACGCAACCATGACATAACAGCAGAAATGATTATGTAAGGAGGAGAAAAATTGGCTCAGCAATTACAAATACTGTTGGAAAGAATTTGGATGGGGGGGAAAGGTTACCGAAGACTTCGAACGAAGCAGAACAGCCCGTATAAGAAATCCGCTCTTTAAGAAAGAGGACAAAAAACACTGTTGCAGTTTTAGTTATGGTTCAGATGTTATAGCAATTATGGAATCCATCTAAAACAGGAGATGGCTAAGATGTACTTTTAGACCGCAAGAGGATCGAATCCCAAATGTTGATTCCTTGACTGGGAAAGAGCTCCACCCCCCCAACAAAATGTTCATTTAGGCGGAGACGCAGGTTGTTGTGTGTTCCACATGAGATATATATATATATATATATATATATATATATATATATATATATATATATATATATATATATATATATATATATATATATATATATGTATATATATATATATATATATATATATATATATATATATATATATATATATATATATATATACATATATATATATATATATATATATATATATATATATATATATATATATATATATCATGATCATCATCATCATCAGCCCGTATCGATCCACTGCAGGATGAAGGCCTCTTCAGCATGCTTCCAACCTTCACGGTCCTGGGCTTTCCTCTGCCACTCGGATCCAATATACTTAACGATGTCATCAGTCCATCGTGCTTTCGGTCTTCTTCGCGGACGTTTGCGATCAAGCGGTATCCACTCCAGGATTGCCTTGGTCCATCTGTCGTCCCATCGCCTCGCTATATGGCCTGCCCATCTCCATTTCAACTGTTTTACTCTTCCAATGATGTCACAGACTTTTGTTTGTTCCCTGATCCATGCGCAGGACTTTCTGTCTCGTCTTGTAATGCCAAGCATACATCTTTCATATATATATATATATATAATAATATAATACATATATATTTACATATATATTTTTTACTATGACCAAGTCAAAAATTGTCAATTAAACACTAAACAAAACTAAATTAAGTTATAAAAAATTGTCCTGAAGATGCTGAAATAAAAATACCTGAAACGTAAACAAAATAAAAAAATCATTGATATTATTACAATTGACCGAAAACCCAAGAAGAAAACAAAAACCCTAACAAATTACTTTAAAATAAAACTAACGTTTTATACGATTTTCACTGAATTATATTATTCTGACATACTTCGCCAACATAGTGGCTTCTTCAGATGTTAAGTAAACTAAATTACTTCTATCTAATTATGGTTACAATATTCTCTAAAAATATTTTATTCCAACTCTGACATATGAAAATGTTTTATGAGACTAAATTTTTATGACAATGTTTTATGTTTTATAAAACATTGTCATATATCAGTTTTATAATAAAATATTTTTAAAGAATATTGTAAATATTCTTAAATAAACTTTAGTTTTATTTTAAAGTAATTTTTAATGGATTTTCATCGAATAAAATTTGAAACTGTCAATTAAATAACAATATTAAATTGCCAAGAAAATAAATAACAGCTCTACAGGCCTTTAAGGCCTTTAGCTTGGTTTACAATCTACCGCCAAACCATTATATTCCTTGCCCTTCTTTCTTTCTATATGTCCTAGCCGGGCTATTTGCCATGCATTGATGATATGCATTATTATGAATTCTCCAAATACCGGTATTATTTCTTCATTGATCCTTCTCCGCTGATTCTTCTCCTTGATACCACCGAATATTCTTCTCAGCACTCTACGCTTTCACACCTCCAATATTTTTTCACTGCTATTGGTTAAAGTCCAGGTCTTTGCGGCATATATTACAGCTGATATCATTATTGTTTTATAAACTCTTACTTTGGCTTTTCATAATATATTCTTGTTTCTCTGGAGTCTCTGCAGATTTATTTCATTTTACTATTAGCTTTCTATTAACCCCCACCTCTCCCATTGCTTTCTATCGATGGAGTCGTAGGCCCGTTGGTAATCTATAAAGAGCATGCTCATGATTAAGGCTTGTCTTTTCTGCAGTTGCTTTAGTAACATTATCTTGTCTACTCTTGATCTGTAACTCCTAATACCACATTGGTACTCTCCCACTAGATCCTCCAAGATATCTCTTATCCTGTTCTTGATTGCTGTCGCTAGTATTTTGTACACCACTTCCAACAACGCTGTATCTCTGCAGTTGTCACATGATGTTCTATCCCCCATCTTGTAAATTGGACACAATACCGCACGTTCCCATTTCCTTGCTTTTTTTCTTTCCTCCAGCACTGGCCTATTATCTCCATAATTTCCTGTAGTAGCTTTAGGCCGCGATATTTTATCAACGCTATACTAATCTGGCTCTCGCATCTGCTTCTATTATTTTTCATTCTTGTCTTATGATTCCCTTAATTTCTTCAATGTTGGGTTCCGTTGTGTTCTGCCTTTCCGCTCCTTCCTCCAGTTCCCTCTGGATATCTCTGTCCGTTCTATCCTCTTCCTTCCATCAGTGTTTCCTAACTTATTCATGTTCGTTTAAAATAACCTTCCCAATCTATATTTTCTATATTTCTATATTTTCTTTCCTGTATTTTATTTTTCATTTATAAATAATTTTCCTTCGCGGTTCTTGCAGTATATGTTTCTTGGTTGGTATAATTTATTTTTGTTCCTAATATCGTGATAAAAATTCCGTATTTGCTTTTGATTATAATTGCTTTCAATTTCCTCTATATCCCTTTCGAAAACTTGTCTTCGCTTCCTCCTGCATATTTGTTTGACCTTCTTTTTTTATTTCAATTTTACTCCCTTGCGTTTTTTTCTCAAGAACCTTTTACTTGGCTTTACGCCTACATTTCACTGCTACCTCACATTCGATATCAAATCAGCTATTCCTCTTTGTTCTCGAATCCGTATTTAATATTTGCTGAGCTACTTTTGTTATTGTTTTCTCTAGGTCATCCCATCGTTCATCTCTTGTTTCATATGCCATTCTTCTTATTGTGCTCTGCAGCCTCTACTCGTATTTCCTTCTCATTTCCACACTTTCCAGATTCTTTGTAGTTATATTTCTTTTATTCACTTTCCCATTTCTTTTGTTGGTATTTTCTCATTTCATTTTCACCCCAACCAAAAAATGACCCGTACTCAAATCCCCTCCTCTATAACCCCTATTGTGGTCTATGATCCTTGTATGTTTTTTCTCTATCAGTACGCGGTCTCTTTGGTTTATTGTCCTGCCATCAGGTGAAATCCAAGTCCCTTTGTATATTTCTTTGTTTGCAAAACATGTGCTCGTAATTATCATTTCGGTCTCCATTGTAAACTCTATCAGTTTCTATCCATTTTTATCCGAAATTTCACGTTTACTGTGTTTTCCTATAGTAGACAGACATTCTTGTTCTTTGCCGATCTTCGCATTAGTATCCCCCATACCTATCTTAATATCATAAGTTGGTTTTTTGAGTAGTTTCCGTAATACTTCTTTATAGAATGCTTCTTTCTCCTCCCTATCCTTGTCTTCCGTTCGCACATGTATATTCAGGATGCTTATTTTCCTGTTTATATGTCTGATTCTTATATAACAAATTCTATTGGATATAGCCTTAAATTCCACAACGGATCCTTTCATACTCTTGCTAATCAGAAATCCGGTTCCCAATATTTTATCGTCACAATCTCTATTATAGAACACCGAGTTATTCAGTTCAGTGATTGCATTATGTTTCTGCTTTGTTTATTGTACCGTCAATATTTTCATTCTATACTTTTCCATTTCCTTTTCTAAATTATTAAGGCTTCCCGCAGAATTTGTGCCTCTCACGTTTCAAGTACCAATCCTTACCATTTTTGTTTTAGCTTTACTTATTTCCTTACTTTTCCCTCTCTCCAAGCCTTTACTCGTTGCCGGGTTCACAATCATGTTATTTTCCATTTTTGCATATTCCAGTTTTAGTTTTTTGAGCTTGTCGGTTGTTAGTCCTGTTTTACCTTCTTTAAATGCTATTCCGAAAGGTTCCATATCAATTCTGCTCATCAATTATTAGTTTCCTGTATCCTATTTTCACCTTTTTGTCGGCTTCCTTTTCTCTGTTTCATTGGATTTTAATCTTCTTTTGGATCTCCCTTTGTTTTTTAGATATTTATATAAACCTTCCCATTCTTTAATCGTTGCAATTTATTCTTGTGTTTCATGACATACTTTACTGCCCAATTTTTGACATTCTTAATTCTTACATCCACTTCTAGATTCGATTTTATAAATTCGTACATACCCTGCTTCAATGTATCCTCATCATAGGTTAATACATTCAATCCTTGCACTACTTTGTTATTTCGCCTTTTTTCTTTATCTGTAATCTCTAGCTTGTTTTTTATTTCCTGCACTTCCCTTTTTAATTCTTTATTTTCCTCTTTCAAACGTTTATTTTCTTTTAAGATTTTGTTAACATCCGCTCTAAATTCCCGTTGTTCATATTTTGTTTGTCTTATTTCCTTTGTTATATCAGTATTGAAATTTTTTTCATAAGTTAATCTATTTTATCGCCTGCTTTTTCCTTTTGTCAGGGGTTCTTGATATTTTAATACTTCTTCCAAACATATTCCCTAAATTTTCAGAGGATTTTCCCCTTTTCCCATCATTAGTGGTATATTTGTCGTCCATATCCATTTCTATTTTAATTTTACCCTACTTGACTTAGACTTTTACCTAGTTCGGCCCTGCCTTCGTTATTTACTGGTGATAAGTGATTCTCCTATCAGCTATTGTACCGCTATAAGCGGGCTCCCCGAATCGACTTCTCGAAAAACACCCGCTTCTCGAATTGGTATTTACGATTTTTGTTTAAATTTTTCACTCACCTATTTCTTTGACCGATTTTTTCAACTGTATTTAAAACTGTGAGTCACTACTTCATGTTACTCGATTTTTCACAATTTCTTGCCCTGAAAAACTCCCTATTTTGGGTTTAATTTTCGGAGCAATTTGAAACATATCCATATGGTTTCAAGCCAAAACCGTACTCATCTCTTGTCAAGTCGGGCATATGTCAGTACCCTGATGAGTCTCGCCACCAACAGACGCAACATGTGCCCTCCAATGTATGAGATAGGTGGGGATAGACGCAGGTTTTCGTGTGTTTCACATAAGAGTGTGGAACCTATCGGTTCCGACGAGAACTCGCCGAAAGTATGGGTTGTTTGATCATGGATTCAGCTCTGACGAGAGCAGTTTTTGAAAAAAAAAATTCCTTAAAATATGTATCCAAAATGCAGCCATGTTCGCGGAAAACAGGAGAAATTTTTCTAATAATGGCAATATCTTTTTTTCCCTTATTTATTTAGTTATAAAGCTATATATATATATATATATATATATATATATATATATATATATATATATATATATATATATATATATATACATATATATATATATATATATATATATATATATATATATATATATATATATATATATATATATATATATTATTCACACAATATCAAGGGGGAGGAAAGGAGAGGGAAGAAGAGAATTTAGGTAATGATGTGTTGGATTGTGGTAGTCGTAGGTCTAAGGAAAGTATATTCATGAGGATAAGTTCGCTGTTACTTGATAACCGGCAGTCAGAGGGCTAACGGATTGATAAATTACACAAGGTTGATCTTGACGCACATGACCTGGGTCGCTTGTACAAAAGATAAGCTCAAGGGGACGAAAGTTATGATTTCAGAACTTATTTCTAACAATATATATTTTTCCAAGATCTTTATTTTTCGTATTTCAAATTCTTCCTTGTGTTATAGGCAGCCTCTGAAACAAAAGTAGTGGGACCCAGAATAATTAGAGAGATATATATTAACACACTACCTCGCCATAAGCATTCTTGCCACAAGAAGGACAAAGTAAAGAGAAAGCTCATTTTGAGGAAATGTTTCCAAATCTCTGGAAATTTAATCATATAAGTGGATCGGGGATAAACAACGTTTCCGGCTTTTATTGCTTCTGGAAGTTTATATTTTCTAAATGTTAGGATTACATTAATTGTAGGGGTAAGTACAGCTAGGGACCTGGACCACTAGGGACCTGAACACCATGTAATACTTAGAAGAAGTGTAACTTGCAGAAGTTTTACGTTCTATTGGATTCAACTTCCACATCATGCTCTTGGATTTTGCTAGCTTAAAACTAATTATTTATTTGTCACCAGATCCTTTGGTAAGCTTGATTGGAATAATAATATCGATGTTCGTTGTAAAAACACACATTAATTAACAACCTCCAAAAAATATATCATTAAGACGTACGTGAACACTTAAAATTTTTTTGCATATTATAAATAAATATATAAAATTGGTCATAAAAGCTTAATCAAAACGTTAAATGAATTATTTTTTGAATTAAACTCAATTTAAAATCGTAAAAATATGGAATAGTTATTTTTTTTTTTAAATTACTTTTCTATGTATGTAAAAAACATTTACTTGTCACATTAATGAAATCCTAAAATATCGGGAGTGGTATTCACAGACACTTTTACGGTGAGTTACGTTTTTGTCGTCATTTGAAGATAACTGCTCTACCAATTTCATCTTCCAAAGGGAATGAATCAATCAGTTTTCCGCATAATAAGACACATGAGGCAATGAGTTTGAGTTTTTGAAGATGTAATGGTAGTTCCATAATCCTTCAATTTTCTTCACTTGCTTGCCTTCGTTTCTATTTAAATAAATATGCCTTTCCGTACTACGCTAGGTCATTTCTAAAATGGCAGCGAAGTTCTCAATTTCAAAATGTTTTGAGAATAGATTCTATGGCAATGGCTTTTGTTAAAAGCCGCTTTCGGACGATCGGTGCCGAATCTTTTGTTTTATTGCTTCAACTTCCTCAACGAACTTCAATAGTTTCGAGTGCATAGTACATGTCCTGCTTTGTTCGCGATTTTATATTGTCGAGTAAAAGCAAAGGAAAATTAGTTCCTACACGGAAAAAAGTCGTATGGCCGCTTAAAGTAAAAATAGAAATGCTTGACCGCTTACGCCTTGACGAGTCGTTTGCATCCATATCACGTTTTTTTAATGTTTCATTTAATGAATCAACTATACGATTCATCAAGAAATCAGAAGATAAAATATGGAATTTTTCAGTATCAACCTGAAAATGAAGACTTGGATTAAATACTGTAAGAGTAACTAGAGCACCTCTAAATGGTGCTCTAATCTGTGGGAAAGCTAAGCGTCTTTACGCACATTTTAAAGTATCTGGTGATGAACATGCGGGTGGAGGATTTCAAGCATCGGAAAGTTGGTTCAATAAGTTCAAGGTGCGACAATCACTGCATAACATCATCATTGTTAGAAAAGCTGCATCTACAAACACTTCAGCAGCAACAACATATCAAGAAGCATTATCAAACTTAATTGCTGATGGTGGATACAAACCTGAACAAGTGTTTAATGCAGACGAAACTTCCCTGTTTTGGAAAAGAATGCCAAACAAAACGTTTATATTCAAAAGTAAGCCTTTGGTTTTAAGGCAGCAAAAAATGGAGTTATACTGCTGCTCTGTTCTAATGAATCATGAGATTGTTTAAATAAGCCGCTTATGCTTTACATATCGCTAAATCCTCGTGCTTTGAAAAATTAAAACAAGGCCAATCTAGCAGTGTTTCGGTGTTCAAACAAGAAAGCGTGGGTTACCAGTGTCATTTTCTGTGTTCAATTTTACCTGTGTTAAGCAATGCTGGCATTTATTTATTATGGCATTTTATTTATATGACTTCAAACTTACATATCGTAGTATTGCGGGATCATTAAGAACATTAAGATCCATTAAGAACTTTGGTATCAAATAATCTAAACAAGTTTGCTTTATCTAACAAACTTACTTTGCTTGTCCTTACATATATTATATATGTACATACTTCAAAAACTTCACAAAAATTGCAATCATCATCAACCAAAATGGCGACATAAATCTTAGTGTTAAACAATTTTATAAATATTAAATTGATTTTATACACAATGTAGTTAGAATTAATGTCGATTTATATTTTGAAACGAATTTCAATAGACCATTCAGTGAAAAAAAGTGTACGAGAATTTTAATTTACAAATAAAACAGATCCGCTTTAAGTTAAGCACATCCACATAACTAAAATATAGTATTATATTAAGTATTACCTAATACACGAAAAGTCTAACAGGATGTGAGATAAGATTTAAATAAACGAACAAAAAAAATTAAACTTTTTATAAAAAAAATATAATTTATGCTAAGAGGGCGACAGTAACTTATAAGATAAAAATATAACTAAACAAAAAAAATTACGACATTTATAGTGTCATAAAACTAAGTAAGTTTATAGACTTACACATGTAATGGAATTTTGTTGATCCCATTAGTGCCTTTTTAACGTATATCCCCAAATAGTAAAATTTAATTGATTATTATTGTAACAATTTTGAATAAAATTACAGTAAGTTAAACATTATTTATTGTAATTTCATTATTTTGATAAATATTGGTATAATAAATAGCTGTAAATATATATATATGTATATATATATATATATATATATATATATATATATATATATATATATATATATATATATATATATATATATTCATATCTCATTTATCATTGTTCAAGATTGAATGCGTTTTCATTTCCATATGAATAATACATAGTTATTATTTAAATTACTAGTATTTATTATTTATATTAGACAGTATATACTAGTTTTAACGTATACCCTGTACAACGTAAATTAAGTAAAATGCTCCCAATTTAAGATCTCGGGTGATTTTCCCGTGTCTATCTCCCGTCTACCGAAACTAAACATCGACAGTAATGGACTGAACCTGTATTCACCTGAACTTTTACCCTGTTGGGATAAGGAAATTCTCAAAAACCCTAAAAGGGCTCAGGAGTTACCAAAGTTAAGTATATTAATATTAGAAAACATGGAATTATATCCCCATCTAATAGCATTACTCTGATTTAACCTGAATGAATTTCGCGAAAAAGATACGGCTGATTAGCCGCCCCTTTTTTAGGTCACGAGAGGTTTAGCCACGTTTCTAACCATTGTATTTCTTCTGATATATTTATTGCTCTGTCGCCTCATAGGGTGATAAAGCCCTAAACCTCCATTATCTATAGATCACATAAATATATAATACTGTTATGGTAAATATAATGCATTCTTCCAAATAATTGTTATTACATCTTCATCGACAATCTTAAAAATGTCTTCTGCAATCCATATATCGGCACTTGTAGTGTGATAAGCTTGGGTGAAAGCTTGCATGTGTACACTTCTACATAAAATATAATTACTTGATCTTCGCCAGCTCGCCAGTTGCCAGCATATATCCGACCCAAAAACCATTTGTTTCAAATGCTTAAATCTCCTCAAATAGGATTTGCTCTTACAGAACACCTACCCCAATTTCCATGACATTCCCTCCAACCCATGACTTATTCTTCCGTTTCATGACTGATACAACATTTCAACACTGATACCGATTTGATCTTTGATCCAGTGAGCTTTGGATTTGTTCTTCCCATCCTGCCTCTTCCTACACATACACATAAATGTACACCGCCAATGACGCCCTTCTTGATTCACCATGAACAAAGCATTGTTAGCGTAGAACAAGAACTACTACCCTATCCCTTTCCTAATACTAAATTTAAACAAATTTCAGAAACTGCTGCGGACCTAAATTCTCCAACGGTATTACGAGGGTTGCTATTTATGTTTCCAGAATTGGCAATAATGGTGTTACTCTCTGTTGCTCTCTGAGGCGCCATCTGACATAAACATCGTAACGTTTGGCATTGTTGAGTATACGTACTCAGAACGTTTTGTCATACGAATGCTAATTGTATTGTTTAGTGGCTTGAAAATTTCATCTCAGTCAAAAAATGGAATTAACTCCTTTACAAAGATAACTTTATAATTACAAAAATAACTTAACTGATTTGGAAGCTAAAAAACGATAACCGACGTGCCTCAGATGAAATAGATCCAGATATATTTTTCAATTGGTTGCAAATATAAAATATAAAAAGTATCACGAAATTATAAAGGTTAATGTTAAAATTATACTCGCTAATCTTTTCGAAAAAAATATCTTGCATCTTACAGAATTTTTTGCTAAACCGTATAATTTCACCCACGTACAATTAATAAATGGTATTATCATAGTTTCGTTATCAGCACTACTTCGAAGTCGTTAAGGAGGATCAAAGGAGATAACCTTTTATTATGGAAAATTATTCAATTTGGAAAATCGTTTTGGTCCTTTTAATATCAGCAAAATTATTACTTATATTCCCTTTCAAGTTAACTCATAGATTAAACGAAATGAAGAGGAGTATGAGCAAAAAAATATATATATAAAGTTATTATCAAATACTATGTAGACGAAATCTTATAAAATTGTTTTCTTACTGTAATATTTCGTAATATAAAGTATTTCAATAACAGTGTCAGAACATTGAAAAGTAATAACAGCAAGACTGTTTAAAATATAAATGTCACTGATAGATGCTGTGTTCAGTACATTGTGTCAATTCTCCATAGAGTATGGTAACATATACGATTCAACATCGGTTAGAAATTGGAAGTTGGAAGATGGAAATGTAATATTTTCCGACGAAGCGGACTTCTGGCTTAATTAGTAGAGCTATATTACTATAAACAATATCATAACAAAAGATCTCAGATAAGTGTTATAAAAATAAATATGCATATTATATAAAATATGTTTACTAGCTCAAAATCAAACATGCATATTATAGTAAATAATTGTATGCTGTTTTGTTTTAAAAAGTACCTGGTAAAAATGCTTAAAATCATCCTTAAATCACCAATATTAGTTTACTAATCCTAATTAACCTTTTGTTTCGAAATTTAGTGCAATGGTACAATGCCAGCGTGCGTATATCAGTCCTCCTTTGTACAGAAGTGTGCACCTAAAATTTTTCTTGAAACTCGACAGTAATACAATAATAACAAGGTAGGATATTTTAAATGACTAATGGATTACTATTAATATATAGACTATACGGTAACGTATGATTTATCTTGTCGGCAAATATGAATAGTAATAATAATATTTACGACTGAGAAAAACACCACAATTATCTTCTTTTTAGAAACAACAAAGGCACCGACAACGTTAAATTAATCGGAAAATCGTCGGGGATGACGCACGTTTGTTTGACGTTAACAGTTACAGGAAGAACTCGTCTAGGCTTTTTTTTGTTTTTGTTTGCTAAACAGAATATTTAAAGCCATTATAAAATTGTGTAGTCGATAGCTATCAGAAATTAAAGATTTTGAAAAACACTTTTACCAGTAAAGGAAAGTACTCTCGTAAATTTAACGGTTTTTTACGTCACTTTAAAGATAAAAGTTCCTTGCAAGGGTCAAGAACCTATGAGTTCATAAGAAAAAAAAGAAGCGAAAAAAAGAAGCGAAGAATGCGAAGTTACTAAATCACCAATCCAAAAGCTATGATAAGAATTAACAATTTAAACAAATATGTGTAAAGCATATTTTGCAAATATTATTTGGTTATAACTTAAAAAAGTTATCAAAGAACATTATTAAAAAAAATGATTTTATTAAAATGTACGGCATATATCAGCCAATATCGATTAGCAACGCCACAAAAAATGTTACTTGAACATTGCGACAAAAATTATTTCAGAGTATGCCAGTGCGAGCATTTATGTTCAATTTAAAACAAAAATATAGGTTCTGAAATCGAAGAACAAATTTTATATTTTGTTAGCATTTTTATAGAGGACAAACAAGTTGGATTTTCCCATTAGACACTAAAAGAGCCATTACTCTACCCTTATCATGTACAAAAACTAGAAGCACTCTTACCCACTGATTTTTCACACTGACAAACATATTGTGAACAGTTTACTGGTTAAAACCAAAGCAATCCAAATTTTTGGTCAATATTTTTCACACTATAGTGTGACTTTGAACAATTAATTTTGGACACTTTGAACAACTAATTTAATACAACTAATCACGCATTATTTAATGTGATGCGAATCATTTAAACCATATTAATAAAATGCATTTTTTTTTCTAAGATGGGTCGTAGTAAGAGGGTTTTTCGTAAGCGGAATTACACAGAACCCCAATGAGTTTTTCGACAATGTAATTTGGGAAAAAAATACCTACATCAATTTTTGTAACTCTAAAAACTTAGGGGCATATAAAGCCATAGAAAGCTTTAACGATGGGGCTATATTTCATCTTCAAGTGTTTGATAAATTGAACATAGATAGAACCAGGAAAACATTTCGTAGAAAAAATGTACTCATCGGATAAGAATAGACTAAGATATGCTGAAAGGGTAATGACAGCAATATATATATATATATATATATATATATATATATATATATATATATATATATATATATATATATATATATATATATATCATCATCATCATCATCAGCCCGTATCGATCCATTGCAGGATGAAGGCCTCTTCAGCATGCTTCCAACCTTCACGGTCCTGGGCTTTCCTCTGCCACTCGGGTCCAATATACTTAACGATCTCATCAATCCATCGTGCTTTCGGTCTTCTTCACGGACGCCTGCGATCAAGCGGTATCCACTCCAGGATTGCCTTGGTCCATCTGTCGTCCCATCGCCTCGCTATATGGCCTGCCCATCTCAATTTCAATTGTTTTACTCTTCCAATGATGTCACAGTCTTTTGTTTGTTCCCTGATCCATTCATCTTTCCATTCCCTTCTGTGCCACCCGAAGTTTTTGAATTGATTGCGATGTGAGTGTCCAGGTTTCACTTCCGTATGTCATAACGGGTAGAACGCACTGATCGAATACTTTTCGTTTCAGGCAAAGTGGAAGTCTGCTTTTAAACACTATGTTGAGCCTACCAAATGCCTGCCAGCCACATTTAACACGCCGTTCCACCTCCCGGGCGGTATTCCCCTTCATTGAAATCTTCTGCCCAAGATATATAAAGCTGTCCACAATCTCTAAATCCCTTCCTAAAACTGAAATTCTTGTGTCCTGAGCGAAGTTATTGAACATAACCTAACTCTTTTTCAGGTTTATTTTCAAGCCAAATGGTTCGCCAGCCCTTTGCAGTTCTTGTATGCGTCTTTGTAACTCCTCTGGGTCTTGTGAAATGAGAATAATATCATCTGCAAATCTAAGATGGTTTAAGTTTGCACAATTGATCTTTACACCATCCTGTTCCCAATCCAGTTTACGGAATACTTCTTCAAGGCCAGCCGAGAAAAGAATAGGCGATATTGCGTCACCATGCCGTACACCTCGTTCTATATTAATTCCCACTTCAAGATCATCAAGGTGAATTGTGGCTGTAGCTCCATCATATATCGATTCTAATAGGTTTACATAGGCTCTCTCTACACCTTGGCTAAGCAGTGCATCCATTATCGCATGCTTTGAGATGGAATCAAATGCTTTTTCGTAGTCGATAAAAGCCAAGCACAGTGGCATGGTGTATTCGTTGTGCCTTTCTATGACCTGCTGTACAACCTGGATGTGATCCATTGTACTGAATCCACTTCTGAATCCTGCTTGTTCTCTTGGTTGTGCGTCATTCAGTTTTTTTAATATTCTTTTAGAAATTATCTTAGTGAAAACTTTGTACATCACTGATAGGAGGCTTATTGGACGGTAGTTCTTTAAATCTTCCTGTGCTCCTTTTTTATGTAAAAGGATCACTTCTGCATTTTTCCATAAGTCAGGTACTTTTTGTTCTTTGAGGTATTTTGAGTATAATTTTGCCAGTGTTTTATGTAACGTCCGACCACCAGCTTTTAGCATTTCGACAGTTACACTATCCTTTCCTGGAGCCTTGCCGTTCTTCATAAATTCTATAGCATTTGTTACTTCCTCCACTAGGATATCTGGCATTATATATTGTTCTTCCGTGGGTATTGCTGTCCCTGACTGGCTCTGATCTTCATATAACTGGGAATAAAACCTTCTGACAATCTCTAACATTTGGGTACGCGAACTGCACACTGTGCCATCCTCACGCTTTAAAGCATATATTTGCGTTCTTTTGTTTCTCAGCTTCTGTTTAGCTTTGTTAATTCCTTTGTTTTCTTCCAGGGTTTTTTGCACTAGCTGCATATTGAATCGGCGCGTGTCCTCTCTGATACGTTTTCTTATAGTTTTGCAGTGTACTCGACCCTGCCAAAAGGACTACCTGCATTTCTCATTGCTCGCCGTTTCTTCATTAAATCAATGGTCTCACTGGAGATTTTTGTTTGTTTGAGACATTTTTCTTCTGGTGCTATTGAAGCAGCCGTTTGAAGTACATTGTTGGCGATTTCTTCATATTGAACTGATATTTCCACCTCCTCTGGATCTTGTAACGCAGCAAACCGGTTTGACAAAGCAATCTCAAAATCGCTATGATCAAAATGAAAATCAAAATGATTTTGTACCTACATTTCTCCTTGTATAAAAGCTGGGCCACATCATCATAAAATTCCTCAATTTCCTCATCTTTATGGCTTATAGTTGGTGCATAAGCTTGGACGATTTGAAGCATAAACTTTTTATTCAGCTGAATGACGCATTGGGCTAATCGGTCGGATGTACTTTCAAATTTTACCACACTGTCCTTCAGCTTGCAATTGATGAGGAATCCAATTCCGCCACATCGGCCATTTTCCGTACCTCGAGTGTAGAGTACGTGTCCAGTTGGTTCCAGTTTGATTAACTCTTCACCCTTTCTTCGTGTTTCACAGAGCCCAGTAATATCCCAATGTATGTTGTCAAGTTCGATTAACAGTTCTTGCAATCGGGCCTCTGTTTTCATAGTCCGTATATTTAACGTTGCAATGTCAAGAGTCCAATGGCAGCCTGATCTAACCCGGTGATTCTTAGCACCCTCTGCCATGAGGCAGGTCTTCCCAATATATATAATATATATATATATATATATATATATATATATATATATATATATATATATATATATATATATATATTAGTAGTTCTAGTTATTACAAAATTACCCCAGGAGGTAAACAATCCTCTACCAGCGTGGCTGGTACAACCGGACTTTCGGAATCTGGGCCGTCCGAGCTTAAACGTAAAATCTTTCAGAGGGAGTCGGAGACCTCTGGCCAACGTTTCAAACCGAAAACAAAAGCTTTCTTTGGAACGGTAAATATCAACACACTCCTGCGCCCAGAAAAACTACACGAATTGGGGCAAACATTAAATCAGCAAAAAATCCAAATTTCAGCTCTGCAAGAAACCAGGTTGACAGATGATAACATCTTGGACTTCGGGAACTACAGACTTTGTAAAAGTAAAACGGATAAAAGAATACTCAAAAATACACCACATATCGGTGTTGCTTTCGCTATCTCATGAACAATTCTTGGTTCTATAACTAATGTCCAGCCTGTCGACTTATATCGCTATCCCTCAAGTGTGCTAACAAAAATTATAAATTAATTAATGCACACCTCCCAGTTATCAAAGAAAATAAAACTAATCTTAAAAAAGTAAATAAGTCCAAGGACATTCTGAAATAGACTATTTCTAAAATTCCTTTTAACCATATAAAAATTCTATAGGGTGATTTCAATGCCCAACTAGGGAAAGAAAGAAGGTACAGAAAAACAGTCGGCAGTTTTCTCGCTCATAGACTGACCAACCATAATGGTAGAAGATTGGTTGAACTATGTTCGCAGTTTAATCTAAAAATAATGTCAACCCATTTTAAGAAAAAAATTACAAAACAAAAGACCTGGAAATGCCCAAACACCTACATGGGTAAATTTCAAATTGACCATGTTGCCATTTCGTACCCTAATTATAAAGAGATATTGAATGTTCAAGTTAGGAAAGGAGCTAACATAGATACGGATCACTACTTGACTAGAACCAAACTTAGCTTAAAACCTCGAAATCTTATTCAAAAGAGACTACTAATCCCAACGTTCGAACCTACGAAAATAAAACCGGCCCTAACAGAAGAGCTTGATGAACAACCGCACAGAACTGGCAAGAACTGAAGCGAAAAATTATTAAAACAGCCCTAACGTTGGCTTCTTTACAAAAGCGTAGAAAACATATGTGGTGGGATGAAGTTTGCGAGCAAGCAGTTTTAAGCCGACGTAAAGCATTCAAAGAGTGGAACAGTCAAAAAACAGAAATAAACTATAACAACTTTTCGAAAGTAAGAAAAGAAACATCGAAGCTAATTAAACAAACTAAAAGAAAATATGAAAACAATCAACTTAATAAAACAGAAAAAGATTTCCAAAAAATAACACACACATCTTTACAAAGCATTTAAAACTAAATTAACGGGTTATCAACCCCAAAGTCTTTGCTTTCGACAGGAAAACGGACAATTAGCTCTAAATAACCAAGACAATCGCAAAGAACTTGGCAAATATTTTGAACAACTACAAAACTGTCCTGAGCCCTTAAACAGATTACCAACACTAAACACTAAACAGACAAATCCAGATTCATTACCACCGAATGAAGATGAAATAATTAGGCAAATCAAACGACTTAAAAATAACAAGGCTTCTGTTGAAGATGAACTTGGATGGAATCCGCTGGTCCAGGTACAATCAAGGAAATAAACAAAATTCTACATGAAGTTTGGCGAACCGAATGGACTCCGGGCGATTGGAAAGATGCTCTAATCCATCCACTACATAAAAAAGGAGATAGGGGTATCTCTTCTCTCAGTTTGTTACAAAATTCTATCTCAATGTCTACTAGACAAAGCACAGTGACAGTTAGAACCTAAAATTGGTGAACATCAAGCAGTTTTCAATCGGGCAGATCCTGCCCGGAACCGATCCTGAATCTAAAGTTGATCCTAAAACATCTAAAAATATACAATAAAAATCTCGTCTGTATATTTCTGGCTTTCAAAAAAACCATATGTTTCTACTGACCGCGAATCTTTATTCCATATCTTGAAATAACAAGGACTAGGCACAGAAGCGGTTGAGGTTCTTGAAAAATTCCATAAAATATCAGAAGCACATCAGCAATACCAGAAACACTCAGAAACACTCCACCAACAATACAGCAAGATAAAAGCCAAAACCACATTTTGGACAAATTAAAAGATATCAGAGAAAAATTCTTCAGTAATATGGCATTTTACGAAGGAACAGATCCCCTTAATAGGCCTGTTATTCCGGTCTTGAAAAACATTCATAAAGTCAAAGAAATTGTATCGGAAATAAATCTAGTATTGAGGGAGTTACTTAAAACAAATTCTGATATATGTGACATGCAGTTGGCATTGTATTGTTCAGCTGTTACTATAATAGAACTTAACGGGCAACGTACATATTATCTTAGCACAGTAAGACAAGATCATCTTAAGCAAACCCTTCAGTCAAAGAGAAGATTGAAAAAAAACATAGAAGACTTATGTGGCAAGGCAGATATAATGAAAGAATACTTGAAAAGCCAGCCATCTAGAAAAGTGACCGGAAAAGCCAAAGCTATAATCAAAAAGGCAAGAATTGATATACGAATTAAGTAACAAGTAATTTCATATATAGAACAATGTAGACAAAAAGCAAAAGCCAAATGAGTAAGGTTGCATAGATATAATGAGAATAAGAAAAGAAAGGAGCAAAACGCACACTTTTATAAAAATCAAAAACAGTTTTTTCGAGATCTTGAAACGAATGAACCTAGTAAATCTAATACTCAAAACATCGACCCAGCAACATGTTACGAATTTTGGAAAACAACTTGGAAAGTATCGGAGGGATACAACACATCAGCAGCCTGGATCTCAGATATCGAAAACATGCAAGAAGGCTTACGGGAAATGAACGTGGCTGAATTTACAACAGCAGAGGTCCGTAACGCCATAAGAAAAATCCAAAACTGGAAAGCACCAGGGCCAGATAGAATCCAAAATTTCGGGATCAAGTATTTAGATGCCATACATGACAATTTGTCACGTTGCTTCAGTAAAGCACTAACTAACCCCGAATCTATTCCGTATTTTTTATCTGAAGGTAATACATATTTACTATATAAGAAAAATGACAAGATGGAGCCAAATAACTATCGACCTATAACTTGTCTTTCGACACTCTATAAGTTACTTACATCATTAGTAAAGGAAAAAATATATCATAACTGTTGAGATAATAATATCCTAGAAGAAGAACAAAAAATATGTGTAAGGCAATCTGCGGGATGTAAGCACCAACTTACCATAGATGCAATTGCTCTGAAGCACGTCCAGCGAAAATAGCGTAACCTTAACTTATGTTACATTGACTACAGTAAGGCCTTCGACTCTGTCCCTCATTGATTCTCAATCAGTCTGCAAGCGGGTTTAGGTTCCAGTTAACAAACAGCAGAAGGTTATCACATATGTTATATATGGATGACCTGAAACTGTACGGAAAGTCCCAGAGCAAACTCCAAACGCTTATTAAAACCGTAAAAATATTCAGCGATGATTTAATGTCCTTTGGTCTAGATAAATGTTCTATCGTCAATATACAAAAAGGACAAGTTAAACAAAATCAGGAATCATTCTGCCAGATTCACTCATTGAAACCGGATGATACCTATCGGTATCTGGGAATAGCACAAAATCAAATGCTAAACCATACGACACTCAAACACGAGTTCCATGATAGATACAAGAAAAGAATAATGAAGCTTCTCAATACCAAACTCTCAGGGGGAAATATATATAAGGCAACAACACATGGGCAGTACCAGTGTTAACATATTCATTTGAAGTGGTCAAGTGGTCAAACACAGAACTGGAAGAGCTAGACCGCATGACTAGACAACTTTTAACAAAATTCCGTTGTTTGCATACCAATTCTTCTGTGTTGAGATTATACATTCCTCGAAAATATGAAGGTAGAGAGCTTATTAATATCAAAGAATTATGTCTTAGCCAGGAAAAGAAACTTCGCCAACATTTTCTAAGTTCGAAAGATCAACTTATGAGACTCGCAACTCAGTTTGATCACAATTATACACCACTAAAACTGAGCCATGCAAACTACACTATCGAAACAGGGACAATACAAAACAACATAAATCTCTGGGAACATAAATCAATCCATAGTAGATACGTAGAATTATTAAACGGCAATACTATTGTTAAGAAAGCTTCTCTGCTCTGGTTAGATGAGAATCAACTATATCCGGAAACTGAGGGTTTTGTTATTGCTATCCAGGATAAAGTTATCAAAACTAATAATTACAAGAAATATATCTTTAAAGAAAACACTGAAGATGTATGTCGAAAGTGTGGTAAAATAGGGGAGACTGTTGAGCACATAATTGGTGGATGTCCTACTTTCGCAGAAAACGCATATTTGGGAAGGCATAATCAGATTGCTAAAATAATCCACCAAAAACTGGCACTTAATCATGGTCTTTTACCAACATCTACTCCGCCGTATTGTAAATACAATCCTCAAGCTGTTCTGGAGTCTGACGATGTGCTGCTCTACTGGGATAGACCGATAATAACTGACAGGACTATCGACTACAATAGACCAGACATAGTCTTAATAAATAAAAAAGAAAAGCAGGAAAGAATTATTGATATTGTCATACCGCTGTCTCACGATATACATAAAACGGAGGTGGACAAAGTTTCTAAGTATGAGAATCTTTCTTATGAATTGAAGAACATCTGGCCACTTGAAAAAGTCAACATCGAACCTTTTGTAATTTCCGCAGAGGGATTGGTGAGCTACAGATTCTCCAAAAGTTTAACAAACTGCGGACTAAACGAAAATGTCATAAAAGTTGGACAGGGGGCTATATTGTTGCAAACCCGCCACCTAGTTCGAAAATTTTTGTCTTAATGCCAACGGATTACTGGGTTATAATGAAAATTATCCCCAGGCTCCGTGCCGAACTTCAACATCGCGAGAGAGGAATCGGTTTATGGTTTCCAGCTCTTTGAGCTAAGAGAGAGTGAGACCAAGTCGATGTTAATAATAATATATATACAGAGTCCCTCTCCACAATCAAACAACCCATATTTTCGCCGACTTCTCGTCGGATGGCTTATAAATGGAGTTTTTTATTTCTTTAGACTGCGTCCAACGAGACAACAGTAGTCAGGAGTTATTGGGATGTATAAACCATCTTATGGAGATCGTAACATTTCACAAAAGATAGCAGCATTTAATTCATCTATACACAGACTTTTAAACATCTTAATGTCAATAGATAATTATAACAAATAATTAAACATCATCAAACAGATCGCAGTGAACAACGAATATGACCATAAATTTTCAGAAATATTAAATTTTCAGAGAAATTATTAATGTTAGATATTGCTAAGAAAGAGTGCCCCAATAGGTACTTGGTGATTTAAATTTACCGCCATTTTTCAACGACTTAAACCAAAAATCTAGCGACTCGGCAATTTAATTATAGATCCTTTTACGACGAAAGAATTGGGCGTAATCATGTACAGGTGACAACGCATTTCGCAACGCAATCTTATTCGAAAATTTGAGTTTTCCGGATGGGTTGTTGGTTTAAAGGTGCCAGTGCATCCATGTAGTGCTCGATCGAATGAAAATATTGCTAGAGTACGTGAACATGTTAGCGCAATCCCAGATCTTCAGTTCAACGTCGATTTCAACAGCTGAACATAACGAAAAGCTCTCTGCATCGAATTTTAAACAAAGATCTGGTCTTGCACTCGTACAAAATTCGACTCAATAGTGGGTTAGCTAATTATATTACTGATGGCGTTAGAAATATTGCAGAATGTTGCAATAAAATTGTGTTTTCTGCCGAAGCTCATTTCTACCTCACATATTAGATGAATACAAGTAAAATTGTAGAATTTGGGAAAGTAAAAATCCTCGAGTGAATGCAGAAAAATCATTAAATCCTTTTCGAGTAAGAATATGGTGTATATTTTGGACTGGAGGGGTTATAGGGCCATAAAAATTAACTTAATGGTGAAACGCTAAATGTTAGTGGCGAACGCTACAGCAATATATTAAAAAAAACTCAATTGGGTAATACCAAATGCATCTTAATAGTATGTTCTTTCAACTATATAACGCCATGCATCATATGGCGAGAGAAACTTTTGATTTGTTAAAGACACGTTTTTCTGACCGAATCATTTTTCGAAATGATAATTTTCAGTGGCCTGCAAGATCAAGCGATCTTGCCGTCCCCCCGTTTTATCATGTGGGGTTTTCCCCAGGACAAAGTCTATTAAATCAATCCGCAGCCGATTAATGACCTGATGCAAAACTTGCGTCAATTTGCTGGTCAAATTGAACTGCAAATATGCGAAATTGTTAATAATTTTACGAAAAAATGGTCATCTGCAGAATAATATGTTTAGATTTAGTTTATTTGGAGAATAATATGTTTAAAAAATAATTGCATAAGGCTCTATTTTCTGATAACATAAACAAACATGTTATTTTTCCAAAATTGTTGGTTGGTTGGTTGGTTTTATTTAAAAACGAAATCCCAAAGCACCTATTAGGATACTTTTTATAAGTTTTTTCTTGCTCAAATCTCGTTTTTGTAAGGGAAAAATTAAGTAAACGTTGAACTAAAAATTTTAAACTTGCCAATCGTTAGGAATGTATCTTTCAGTGTTAGTCTTTTTCTGAAACTAGCAAATTCCAACTCTCTTCATATTTTATTCACATCAAATTTCAACAATCTTCCTTTCTAATGACTAATATATCTAAGAACAGTAAAACGTCGTTATTTTCAAGTTCATGCGCAAATTCTATTGATAGAACTCTACTGATTCATTTTGATATGAAATAAATAATTGATTCTGCTGTAGTATAAAATGCATGCAGCAAATATATCATCCACATATCTGAACCATATCTTAGAAAAATAATCTAACCAAGCTGAAAAAGTCATTTTCAAATCTATTCAGAAGCAAACTGACAATGAAAGAAGATTAAGATAAGAAAGGATTACTTCCTGTTGCCCGTGGAATTCGTTTTTAAGTTTAAAACAATTTTTTTCATACAAATTTGAAAATACGACTTTCCAAATGTTACTCATATTTTATTTATTTTACATTATAGCGGGTCCATATTAACCAAATTAAATATCCATAAGAATTCTTAAGAATACTTTATTTTACAACTTATCCTAAGAAATCGTGAAAATAACGTATTTTAGTATTATTTTTATTGTTTCATTTTCGTTATTTGTTCAACAAACCGTTCGTAAAGAGTAACGGTCTCTTCCGCTTCAATTTCAAGAAATATAGACGAAAAAAGTTCACCTTGTCAATATTGTTTCATCATTAACGTACGACATAGCTCGTTTCCGTTTCTCTTGTTCGTAAATATTTGATTACGTCTTATCTATAATATCCTGTAGATGTTCGAATCGCTTTTGTTCACTTGTGCTTATTTGATTGCTCAGAAACAAGTGTTTTTGTTAAATTCCGATATTCTTCTGATGTTATAAGATAAGAATTTTTCTGCTAAAGTCGTTCCTGGAATTTTATACTACTACTAATAATCCTTACTTTTTTTGCTTCTTGGTACCTCAATATTCATTTTATTATTTAATTTCAATTTTCAATATTCTATATATGTGGAAAACTGAAATTTTTACACAAATTTAATTCATTGCGGCATGGAATTGTATTAAATGTAGGGTAAACGGTACAGTTGTTGGCCAGGCGACAATGATTGGCCATATTTAAAAAACTATATAATTATTTATAAATATTTTAGTGACTTTATTTTTATATATATTCAAGAGCATTTTATATTCTATTCTGCATGGATCCAATTTGTTGTTTTTAATTATTTAAAGTGCTATGTGTATATTTGATGAATGAAATGATCAGGATAAGATTCTTGCAAATGTTTGCCATTTTAGGTCAATAGTTAAATTTATTAGCGGAGACCTAACTATTCGTAGATGCTTAAATAACACTTATAGTGTCGATTTTGGAAACTCATAAATCCATTACGGTTTAAATTTGGAAAAAAAAAATTACCTAAAATAACGCATAGATTATAAAAATCGAAGTAGGCCAACAAATATCGCCAGATTAACGATATCAGGCAATGATTGGTTATTTATTTTTAAAAGATATAGAGTTAAATAATAATGTTATAACAGATGAAATTGATATTTATATTATCGATGAATTAAAGTTAAATAATATAATTACAGAAATAAATAAATTTAGTCATAAATAACTGAAAAATTAGATATGCCCTAAGTAACAAGCGAAACTAGGGATAATACACTGGAACTATAAAATCATATAGCATAAGACTAAAACCGGTGTTATTTATAATTTAGAAGATAATATTATGATACAAGATGAATCGCAACGTAATACTACAAATAATTTAGATTTAATTAATAACAATATTATAGCTGATGAGGCGCAATGTAATGAAGTGCTTGATTTATCTCTGAGTCATCGAAAAAGCTGCTTTAAAAACCTTAAAAATTTCGTACCATAACCAGCAATGCCAAAACGTAAACAAAAACGTAAACAAAAACAAAAAGATGCTAAGAAACAAATTTTAGAAAAAAAGAATTTGACGGAAAAACGAAAGTGAAAGTGAAAAAATCGATACGAATAAAAAAAATACGAAAGAAAAAATTGATAATCAAGAAAATATTGATGATAATAAGCAAATAAAATTAAGGAAAAAAAAAATTTGAATGATTTTAAAAGTATGTCTTTTTATCTATCATAAAAATTACTAATTCTGTGTATGATTTGTTTCTTTTATTTAAGTATACGTTTGTTTTCCATTTGATATGTGAAGAATAAAATATTTTTTTAATGAATTGTTTGTTTTTTATGGTAATCACTCTCAATTTACTATGCAATAACTATATTTATATGGTCCATAACAATGTTTTTGATAGAGTCAGTATTTCCCATTCTAATTTTCATTTTTTAAATTTAGCTTCGAATTTTAATTTAATAATAGAAGATATAGTTTTATAAAGCTGGTGATACTATGTCTATTCTCAAATTCATTTAATATAAATATATTATCCATTATTAAAATTGTTCAGTTTTTAAAATGGCCAATCAGTGTACTGTTTACCGCTCTCTCTATATATTTCAGTTTGATTGAAGCAAAGTTGCTTAAATTCATAATATCAGATTTATATTTGAACCAAAAGCCACTAATCCTTATAAATAATATAATATAGCTACAAATTAGGCAATATCCTAAACTTAGCGGTATTCATCGGAAGCAGGAAGCAGGAGTTTTTCAAGGAGTTTTAAATTTCACTTCAAGGAAACTAAAGACTTTTCGAATAAATAATTTTGACGAATACTGCTATCATTAAACATCAAATTACTTTTTTTTAATAATTTCCCGAGATGCATTTCGCTAACCATGGAAGTATCATCAGAGGATGAGTTAATCTGTTTAAACCGTCTCTTAATGATGCTAACATGGTTAGCAAAACGCGCGTCGAGAAGTAAATAAAAGTGATTTGGTGTAAATCTCTGCTAAATGCTATGTGCTAAATCCTTTTGACTTTAGTGTTCCACACCAAAAATTTCAATGGAAAAATACTGGCATGTTTTCGATAATTTAAAGATAACGGGTGTCTCAGAATGTTTTTAGTTTTTGTTTTTGTTTTGACTGTTACGTACTAAATACAGATAGCGGGGGGTGTCAAGCGCTTGACGAGCTTTTTAAATTTAGTAGCGATGGATCGTTTCATTGTACCACAGCGTGCATTTTGCAAGCGAGCGTTTTATAAAAACAACGATTCCTAATAGTGTCGGAAGAAAGACACATTTTAATTAAGCATCCATGAGAAATGTGCCAAGTGCGAATTTAATCAAGTATTAGATGCGCAAGTATGAAGAGACTAGAAGCACAATGTCGGATAAATCCACTGGACGCAAAAGACATCAAGAACAAGCACGAATGTTGACCGCGTTTGCTAGTCTATTAGAGACGATCGACTACAGTTTCTACGACTCCGCGCAGCTTCTCTACATTTGCACAGATCCACGAAGCAACGCATTATTCACAGAGATTTACATTTCCATCCCTAGAATATTGTTATTGTGCAAGAGATAAAACCTGATGATCCAGCTAAACGAGTCGAATTCTGCAGGATAATGAAAAGTCAGGTTTTAGGAGCTTCAATATGGTTTTCTAATGAATCGAGTTTCCACATCAAAGGCCACGTGAATAAACGAAATTGCAGATATTGGGCTCACGACAATCCGCTGAAACTTCACCAGAAACCATAACACTCACCTAAAGTCGTCGTTTGGACTGCCAAATCACGGGAAAGAATTATCGGTCCCTATTTAAATGAGTGTGACGAAGCGGATGTTTCGCATTTAGGGATGGTTATTTTTCACAAATTAAAATTCAAAAGCTACTCTGTCATTTAACAGCAATTAAACATGTTTAAATTAATTCTGAAGTTTTATTTTTTAAGTATCAAAATCGAAAAATATTCCCTTTACTTAAGGCTTGGATATGAAGAGCAATTAAAGTATATATCGAAATGAACTGAAATGAATAAAATGAATGAAAATTAGTTAAAAGCCATAACAAAATAAAGAGCAATAGAGTGTATTGTATTATTTGGATGCAATAATTTAATTCATATGCAATCAATACAACATGTAGTGTACCTAAGGTAGTACCATATTTTCCTTCCTAAAGGATTTTTTTTTATAAAACTGATTCAATATGGGTATTTTGATAACTAATTTAGTACATGTTTACTAAATTATTTGGTACGTATTTATTATATAAAATACAGTCGTATTTTTTCATTCTACCATTTAATTCACTTCTAGATCAAAATTGCATATCTACTGGAGAACAAGAGAAGTGTAACACCAAATATACATGATTGAATCAACTCAAATAGAAAATAAACTCACTGTATGGCCTTTTTTTTGAACACAAGAATGTATACCATTTTTGTTTGTTTACCTTTATGCTCAATACGGGATTGCTGAAAATTTGGCAAAGTAAACGAAATTCGTAAAGTTCGAATTAACGGAATTTGAAAAAGAACGTGATATTGGTATGAAAGAAGCAGATTTATGTTTTCATGAAATGATTCGATGATTGAGCATTGCTGCTTCTATTGGTGGAATCATTTACGGCATAGATAAGATGATTTGAAGTTCAGAGTTACGCACGAGTCTGAGATTCTTGTCTTACTAGAAATATCCAAGGATACAATGAACGTCATCTTAAACTGCTTGCTGTTTTAAATAGGCATGAAAATATCCATGAAGCTCATGATAGCATGATCTTTCGCAGCTACAACGAGGGATGTTTCCAGGGTGACTGAACCTGTGCATGCCTGCTTATCGTCGGTATTGGGTGCCTTACTGACATTGCAAAAGGCGTCACTTAAAATGATACCGAGATAGAACTGAATATTATCTGGAATGGAACTATATATACTTTAGTGATAATTCTAGATTTTGTTTAGGGGGCTATGATCGACGTATGGAGATCAGACGATGTCAGAGTTTTTATCACACCAGTAATTATAATATGAGGGTTATATGCTTAGAAAACAAGTCATCCCCAGTAACTATCAAATAAAGTTTAAGTGTAGCCCGTTTTGTAACCGACATATAACAGCTCGATACACGATCGTATTTGCTAGTTCGTCCAAATCTCATCTTTCAGCAAAACAGCTATATACCAACGTGAAGCATGTGCACAACGATCCTTGCATACGTTATCACAACGTGACATGGATCATGTCATTTAGTCCATGCTTTACAAAGTTACAAAGTATTACATTAACCATAGTGGACCTACTCATAATTGTTTTTGTTCATTTAACGTTGGTTCATACTATGTTGAATATCAAGTTGACAATTCGACTACAATGACCATCTGTAATGCGGTAGGATGCAGATATGTGAATATTATTTTCAAAATATTAATAGTAACTACTTAACAAGTTCATTACAATTAAGATAATCAATTAGTTTAATTGAAAATGACATTTTCGTTTGTTTAACTAATTTATATTTAAACTAACATTTTAATATTATCTATTTTTTAACCATTTAATGAAACAACCAATACTTTTATCACCTTGGAATTTGGGACTTGCATGAATGCATTTTCCCGAACAATGGCTTAAAGGAAAAATATGAACATCTACTGAAAACGTATGAACATTAACTTTCCATAACCTGCGTACCAACGTCCCATTGAAAAGTGGTCTGTTGTTATACTTACAATCCTATTGGTATCCATCCATCATACTAATATGATAATTCCACTCTGATCTATTTTTCATCCAATAACTGACTCATTGTCACATATTAGTTACTTTACACGTCTTTCGTACATCTTAATTTTTAACTTAATCATTTAGTATTTTTCAGCGTATTTAACTGAAGAGTTTCATTTATGCGGTTTTCAGCATTTTTTCAGTTTCTATTATATCTAGTCTCGTTTCTGCTGAATATGTTATGATTAGTTTAAAGAAAATTTTATATATACAGCTCTTCGTTTCCATTTGTAAATATTTGTTTCTCTATATAGTATATTTAACGCTTCTGCTCCTTTATTTCCTTATCTGGATCTTGGCAACATGATTTCTAGATATTTCAATTCCATAACTTGTTAATTTTTCTTTGTAAACATATTATGTTTTTATTAGAATACCATTTACAATTAATATTCAATTAACATGGATTGTATCAAGATTAAATAATGCTTTACCTTTCTCTGGGTGTTTCTCCTAACTACTACCTATTCTTGCATATTATACATTATGACAAAATAACTGAACTTTATGGACTCATTAATATTTCTTTAAGATTTTCTTCCTTAAGATTACTAGTTTAACCTCATATTACAGTTACAAACTTTTAAGACTTGGCGCTGGAAACAAGGGTCGATTCATAGTCTAATCTCTTATGTCATTTTGGGGCTACGACAGTGCATTTCAAAAGGCCATTAATGTTTCAACATTTTTGAGTTAGGGTCATATTTTTTCGTGTGGTAAACAGGTTGAGTTTGGAACCAAATAAAGAGCATTTGCGGCACGTACTACTTTTCTTCTTCAATCAAAATAAAAACGCGAATGAAAGCTGTTGTATACTTGTGAAAACTTACGGTGGCAATGTCCCAACGCAATATTTGTGGGCGTTGATTTAGACGATTTAAAAATGGTGATTTCGACTTGAAAGACAAAGAACGCTCAGGTCAACCGAAAAAATTGAAGATGCCGAATTGCAAGCATTGTTAGAAGAAGACAATATGCAAACTCAACGACAAATGACAGAAAGGTTGAATATTGGTCGTAGAACTACACTCATCGGCAAAAGTCTTGCACCCGCTTTTTATTTTTGTTTTGATACGAAAATAAATTGGGTTATTTTTTTAAAAGAAAGATTAAAGGATTAGTGGATGTGTGCAAAAGAAAAAAATGAGTAATTTTGTTTTTGTTCTTGTTTTTTATAAATATAAAAAAATGTGAGTATCTAAAAATAAAATAAAATACATTCTCAAAAAAGCTAAATTAATGTAAATATTGTTCAGCTAATGGCAGTATTACCTCCCCTACTTCTTGTTAATGCGTAAATTCTTCGATGTATGCCAATAATTAGGTTATTAATAGTGTCTGGTGATAAATTGGTCCATTCCTCTTGAGCGGCTAAAATTAGCTGGCGATTTCTTAACGGATTGTTCATACGGTTAATGGCTATAGAAAGGTAGTCCCAAATATGCTCGATTGGATTCATATCCGGCGATAATTGCGGCCAATCTAAACTGATAATTCCAGCTTCGTTTAGAGCCATCTGGCCAATCCTAGCCCTATGCGGGCGGTCGTTATCATCCATAAAGGTAAAATTGTTGTAATAGATAAATAACAGGTCTGATAATATGTTCCAAGTAGAAATGTGCATTCATTGTTTTGTGGGACGTAAATGAGCTCTGTTCTTCCATTGTAAAATATTCCTCCCCAAAACATTTCGCTACCGCACTGATATGCAGCTACTGATCTGCTACAACTGTATTAAGGCGACGCTGTTTTCCTACCTCCCTCCAAACCCTCTGACGATAATCATTGCCGATTAAAGCAATTCTTGTTTCATTGTCCATTGAGGTAATAACCAGACTTGATGCTTTCTGGCCCATTGAAAATGCCTTTGCCTTTGATGGTAACTTAACAGGGGAACTATAATTGAGCGTCTGCGATGAAGCCAACGTTGAAAAGCCTTCTAGAAACCGTACGACTTGATATAGCACTATTGTACGTCTGTTGGAACTGAAATTTTATCGCTCTAATCCGTACTCAGCGGTTTCTTCGTGCATATTGAGCAAGATAACAATCTTGTCGTTCTTTGTAACCCTTCTTCTACCACTTCTGGGTAGTGAGGCAACATCACCATTTTTTTCGAATTGTTGTGCTAACAGTACTCCGAATAATATTTAAGCAATTTGATGTCACGAAAAACCTTCTTGGCACAAGACAATAATTCGGGCCCTATTAAACGTAGAAATTTCAGCCCCAGGCATTTTTATTGTTATACTGTACGTTTAACACAAATAAACTGATGTAGTAAAACATCGTATAAATACATTGCTGGTAAATGTTAATAAAACACCCAAAGATATTTTTGGCACGTTTATGTTTATTAATTTTTCTGATAAATAAATTCCTTAGCTCTTATAGCGCATAGACGCCATATTAAGATTTACTTATTTTTTAGATAAATAAGGGGGGTGGGGTGAAGACTTTGCTGATGAGTTTATTTGTGATCGTCTGCATACCGTGAGAAAAATCTACGTGAGGGCAACCAACAACATAGACCCCAAAACCGAATCGCTTTGGAAAGAAAACACTGCTGTGCATTTGATGGGATCAGAAGGGTGTTGTGTACCATGAGCTTCTAAAAGTAGACGACACAGTTAATACCATTCGCTACAGTCAACAAATAATCATTTTTACCATGCATTAACGGAAAAGCAGTCAAGAAAATCTACAAAACACGAAAAAGTGATTTTTGCAGCACGATAACGCCCCATTATACACAGCGAAAGCGATCAGAAACACCATCTCTGCATTTGGCTGGGAACTCTTACCCCACTATATCCACCAGACTTGGCCCCTTCCTAATACCCCTTGTTTTCATCGATATCTCGCGCACTTTCCATGAAACATTTCAACAATTAGGAGATGTCGAAAAAAGGCTTGGTGACTAAATCGCCTCAAAAGATGTTCGGTTTTTCTGAGAGGGCATCTAGAAATTGCTGGAGAGATGGGAAAATGTGCAGCTAGCGATGGCACATACTTTGAATAAACCATTTTTTACCTTTCTCCCAAATTAAACGTTTTTTTTAATAAAAAATGAATTACTTACTTACGCCACACCTGGTTACTGATTACATTAAAATGACATATTGCTTACAAATTATATAATTGCTGAATTACAACATATAAATTAAAAAATTGTTGAAAATAATACATAAAATATTTACAAAATGCCAAAGATTATAAGGGACTAACAGCATTTACATAATGAAGAAACAGTGAAAAATAAACCAGCAATATAAAATAATGAAATTGGTTTTTAAAATTTCGATAAACAATCAACATTAATGTTCAAATTGTTACGCATCGACTTTCTGGTAAATCTATCAATAAAAGCTGCTAATGATTCGTTATTAATCACTAAAGATCTCATTTCTAATTCGAGTTTCCAAATCACCTAGCCTTCTTGACCTGGTGACCTTCTTGACCTCTGGGGATGCACTACTCCATCCCCAGAGGTCATCATTCAGAGTGATCATACTGAATCCATCATCCAATTTTTCAGGAAATGTTTGATATAAATATAAATATTTTATCATATGCCTATTTATCTTCTGGTGTGATACTTTCAATTTAAGATGATTGTCCTACAATATATTTATTTCTCCATCCCTTCCTGTCCTGTGTCATCTGCTTAATACCTTACCACTTTAATCCCCTATATTTTTTACTCCTTTTTCTACCCCTTCAATCCACCTTTTCTTTTTAGCCTTTCTTTATATGTTCCCCCAGTTGTTTTAGTTTCGTAAACTGCCTTCGTAAGCCTATTATCTGGCATTTTGCACACGTGTCCAAATCATTTCAGTTCTCGCTCTATCAATTTTTCGTTTCTTGACTTTATTTGTAGGTTCTGTCTGGGGGTTTCATTTTTTACTTTGTCCAATTATTGTTTTATTCTCGATCTTAGAAAGATTAAAATTATTGCAAATTACAAATATTTAAAAATTATGAGCTGTAGTAATAGATCAAATTTGATATAGCCTATAGGTAGACGTCGATCGCTATACTCATTTAGTCGTAGAACTGCACCTATTACCATATATTTATACGTCACAAAACTCCATTTTTCTGAATCAATACATGTTTTCAATATCCGTCCAATACTGGAAACTCAGAACACGAAGTACAAGCAACCCTAACTATATCTCATACCTCAAGGCAAAGGGCAAGAATTACATTTTATGAAGTTACCGAACGATAAAAAGATATATTGCGAGTTATTGGGAGACTGATTTTATGCAAGAAGCATCATCACAGAATAAACTCTGAACGGTCAATTAATTGGGAAGTAATATTGGCTTGACAACTCAAGGTCAGTGGGATTTTTTTCAGATATAAATTAAAACAGTCCACCAGAATCCATATATCGTAATATTCGTTGTTTGTGATCTGCAATTATCTCTATTTTAAAATCCCTTCAATCCAAAATAGATTACAGTTTTAGAATTAAACTTTGAATCTATAACAACAAGCCCTATTGCCCAATTCTGTTGCCGAGCTGTCAAATATAATATTTCTTTTGTTTATAAACCTTTCTTTTCATATCGAATACTGCTGTACTGTTGTCTGTGTGAATCTAAAAAATACCAATCATAAAATTATGCTTTCTACTCGTTGCAGTATATTATACAAATAGAAAATAATTATCCAAATAATCCAAAATATCCAAGTCCAAATTATTTTTTTTCAAAAAATAAACCTATAGAATACGAATTCTCAGAACTTTCATTGAACCTATTCTAACTTTCTTCAAAGAAATTAATCCTTAACAGAACAATCGATAATATTAAATATTCTGTATCATTTATCTTATTATCTATCCTAAAAACGAGAGTAACTCAAATGTAATAAAGACTCATCCTAAAAGTAAAAAAAATATTGTATCTTCATTATTCAATACATCGAGAATGTATATTCTTTTTAGATTCATTTTTTATAATAATTTACGGTAATCAAAAATAATACTTTGCCCACGCTCCGAATCCTAATTCTGTCAACATGATTCCTAAGAAGAGTTTAAGAGAGAATCTCTTTTATTAAACAGATAAATCCAAATGTATAGCGAAGCATTTGCATTACAGCTATATAAGATTTGACGATAGAAAACTTGACAGGTTTGTTATATATCCATGACATTAAGAGTTAAACATATTCAACCTCTGTCCTAAAAATAACCAGAACAGTTTAAAAGAAAAGAAACAGTTAAGAAATCCTGACAAAATAATTTCATTTATTTGAAATATTTACCCTCGGGAGATATATAATGATTTGCGCATTCAAAAAATACAAACGTCTTTTTAAGCCAATGATTGGAAAGGTGCGGATTGATCCTCCTTGGCAAACATTGATACGAAATGGTTTATCCTCGTCACTGGATGCTATACAGGGGGTGATGACAAGACGATAAGTGACATACGAACGATAAGATTCAATTCACCAAAATAATTCATAGCATTAATTGTTGTAAGATTTAGAACGAATTCTTTGTGGATAATCCTTTGAAACCGTAAAAACAATTAGCAATATTTTGATTTTTACCGCAAACTAGATTTTTTTTAGATTTGATTCTTCTAGTAAGTGCCATTCGACAAGTTGATGCTTGTTTTCTGGATTGTATTGAACACCACGTTACATCACCAGTTTCAATCTTTTATAATTTTCTATTCTTCCAGTTTCTCTAATGACGTATTTGCAATTTCCAGGTTACTACAATGTTTATCTACCCGTCAGTCGGTGTGGAAAACACTTTAATTTTGACTTCCGAAGATCAAGTTTTTCGCTTAAAATGCGAATAGAATTTATAACTGTTTTTGATAGTTTTAGATAGAATAGAATAATTGTTTACGTATTCCAAGTTTTTTCCCTAAAATTTTCTCGAAATTTTCTTCGACCATCATTTCAGGTGATCAACTTGAAGGTCTATCAGCATACACCTCTCTACAACTTTCTCTCAAACGTAATTGTCATACCCGTTAAAATTTATTTGATGTTTATTTTATAGTAAGAATGTATTCAAAAATCGTTTGCTTCCTATAATGCCAAGTCTATAACTGTACTATAGTAAACCTGACACTTTTTTTATTAAAACTGCTCTTAACTTCATTTTCCTCATAAAACTCATCAAAATACACCTACGTATTAATTCGAAAATGTCAAAGACAACATCGGAATCGTTGTTTCAACACACAAATCAACACCCCCAGCAGCAATCTAATTAACTCTTAAACTAAACAAAACCTTAACAGCTCGCGACCATCGTTTATTTAATGTAATTTCACATTATTTAGTACCAAGCCCAAACGGATGGGTCAATAAACAAAAAGACCGAGGAACCTCATTATGGATACGACGCATTTAATTATGTTTTCTCATCAACAAAAGAAAATTGTTTACCATACGCACATTTTAGCTGTACGACCTTTGTTTTTTTGTCATCTTTTTTATTATTATCTGTGGCTTTTTTAGCCGAAATGCAAGAGGTACGTAAATGTTTATATCAAACATATATTTTTTTCTAAGAATAATAATAGTAATAATAATAATTTTTTTCTAAGAATAATAAATTTTCTAATAATAGCTAAGAATGTCATCAAACATTAATAAATAAACACAATAAGATGTAAAAAGAAAACGGCTTCCCCTTTGGAAGGAAACTAGGCGAATCTCTAATGCGTCTTCGGCTCCAGTTTGAACTCATTTGGTGGCCGATAGCGATTCTTTCCTTGAACCGTATTTTTTTGGTGAGTTCTGAAAGTGAGGTCTGTTATAATAATTTCGTGCAATGGTACGTTATTAAGTTTGGTTTCAGACTTGTGTACAGTGTGACGGTAACGTTTGTAAAACTTCAACAGGCCTATAGAAACAAAGTTTTGTCAAGGGTCCAGGAAGTGATGAAAATGTCCACACAATCCAGGATCTTATGCGTTCTTATCTTCGGTTGACGGTCGGAATGAACGGGGAAGAATTGAATTAGATGCACATAACCGTTTATCACATTTTGGCATCCGCTACAAAGAATCAAGACATATTTCCCTCCTGTTGTACTTTTGATCTTGCAAAAAATGTTCTTGATCCCCAATGCATTCGTCAAAATCTTGAAACTGATAACAGTTGTGTGAGTTAAATACAGCTTTTCTCAGGTCATTCCGACCAAAAACCGAATATCATAAAAACGCACAAGATCACGAATTCTGTAGATATTTTCAACACTCCTTACAAAGATTGAAGGCCTTCCTCAGTGAGTTTCATGTTCAATCACATCTCGGCCTTCGGGAATGCCTTAAACCACCCGAAAATCTGGGCCTTTGACAAAAGTTACAATGGACCTATTGAAGTTTCCGAAGTTCCCGTCACATTATATCCAAGTTTGCAACAAAACTGGACAAAAACGCTCGTTTTCAGAACATTTTGTAAATGATCTGGCATCTTTTTTGTAGGAAGTGCATTTCTGTGAAGAAAGCAATGGGTTCATTTCATAAGTGGCATAATGTATTTTCATTTTACTATGACACTACTGACCTTCTCCGTTATCGCTTTCGTGCCATCAGTACATACAACAATGCATGTATTAAAGCCCAAGTTTTCGTTTTGTTTTGCATCAATAAAAACAAATAGTCCTTCACCAGTTACAAGACTAGGGATTGATTTGCAAAATAGCATATGTCCTTTACTATAATTGACTTTACTATAAAGACGAATGATTTACGTTCGAAAATTCTAATGGTTTGTTTTGTAAAGACAGGTGTTTTGTTTCCAGATGACGGACTAATTTTGAAGGCTTCATGCCTTCCACGGACAGAACTTGATAACAAACAACACATTGCGGCTGGTCAGCTAAGGTAATCAATACATATTGTAAATATGCTTCAGTACAATCTGGTGTTTTTCTTTACTGTTTCAGCAGATGTAGACGGTGCATTTCGTTTTGCCACAAATTTGTCCAATTTATTTAATATTATTAATGTATTTTATTACCACAATGTTAATAATTTATTTAACACTTAGAGAAAAAACAATTTAACACTGGGTGAGAGAAGAAATCGTAGTACTTGTTTTCGTAATAACGTAATTAACAATGAAACTCTTCGTCTCGTTCCTTTGTTTTTATTACCAAAGGGCATAGCTTAGACGCACCTGCCTAAGCACGCTCGAGAGGAATGATCCGTCTCGCATGCCCGGGCGGGTCATTTTACAAGTCATTTTTACAAGTACGCGCAACTGCAGAACACAGATTCGAATTGGTAAAAGTAATATTAAACAAGGGGTTACACATGTCTTGTAGTTCGGTATCTGTGGCTGTGCGGTATTTCCGTATAAGTGTAACGGCCACTCATACATACATCCGTCATTGACGATTCGTTATTTAATATAAAGACAAATAGATGATTCGTTTTTTTCATGATTCGTAAACATGTGAAAACGTTCGTAGGAGTTTATAAGCCATTTAAAAATATAAACAATTCTTCATAAATCACGATACAGAAACAAAGGACGAATCGTCGCCGTGTTAACCGGGCGATGTAAAACTTTGATAAACGTCAAATTAACACAGTGTAGTGAGGCGGTCGCAACGTTTTTTACTTAACTTTTTTGCTATTTAGTGGATCGCTACACTAAAAAGGTTGAGAAACGATTGTATAGGCAGTTCGCACATGCAATGAAGTTGCGTGTTCTAGAATCTGCAGTCATACCGGCTCTTATAACGTCAGAATAGAGACCGTTGATGACCTGATCTTCTCCTATCTCAAGGCACATGTCTCCCTCCCGGAAGTTTTTAAACCAGTACTGAAGGGTGAGGATTGATACGGTATCCTCTCCCTCTACTTCCCAAATCGGACGATTTGATCGCAAATCTTCGGTTTGAATTGTCGGTCTTATTTTCGAGACTTGTTTCACTCCTTTTAAAGTTTTTATTAAAATCCGTGGACTGAATATTGCGCAGTTGAATTATTTTAATAATGAAGAAGTTCGTCGGACACATGTCGGAGCAAAAAGTTGACATTGGATTAAATATCCGAAGAATAGAATATAATCGTTTACTTAAAAAAAACAAATACTTTTATTACACCCTAGTACTTAGTAGCATACAAAACTAACAAAACTAAATTCAAATGTACATTTATTTCTACCCTTTACTCTTTATATGATATACAAAATAATATCATCTTGAAACTAATTTACAAATAAGAAAAGTACGAAAATCATTTTAGTAACATAAAGTGAGATGTGCTCTTCAAACCTCGGTAATATAATGGGTCCATGATGACAACAGTGAGAATATTAACCAAACAATGAATGAGCTTAATGACTGAACACGCCCCTATCCGATTGGACGGCAATCGGTAGCCAATGGAAGGCGTTTCTAAGAGAGGTTGCTAGGATACGGACGGAACACGTGTGATTTCAACCATAATACAAAGTCATCAATGCGGAATCTGCTGTTACGGTCGTGACTTCAACAAGAAAAATACGAATAGACATATAACGTATAATTACCGATTCTTAATAATCTTACTATAGTAATTAAGAATATATTTGGTTATGACATAGGAGGGTGATTCGTTACTAATTAAACTAGTATTAATTTTTATCCTTTTTGAAAAATGACTTTAAAAAATCCTATAGTCGTTTATTAAAATTATCGTGCACAAGTTAATTATTATCCTGTTGGCAATTCACACATGCATAAAACTGGGAGCTAATAAAGTAAAGGGTTTTCCAATAAGATTGTCAGAGCTTTTAAATGAGTCACAATGGTAATAACTATAAGTTATTTTCATTTTTTCTGGAAGAACAATTAATGGCATTATGTTTCGAAAATAACGTCCATCAAATGTCCTCCTCTGCTTTGTCTGGAGAAATGCATTTTAAAGAAACATTTTTCGGATTTTTCCTTCACTCATATGGTGTGAGTTTTATTTTCCAGGGTGGTCTGAACGTTTCATTTAAGGTTACGAATAATCCGAGGTTTGTTACTATAAACCACAGATTTAACAATAGCCACAAAAATAATCCAAGGGCGTGAGATCACTTGATGGCCAATTGACATTACTAGTTTGGGAAAATATCGCGTCCAGAAAACGTTTCTTGTAATAAATCCATTGTCCGGCGAGATGTGTGACAAGTCCCACATTTTTATTGGAAGAAAACATTGTTAAAATTCACATTTATCAGATCAGGTCAAAGATCATTAATCAGGTCATCAATAGATGCACGATTTTCATCATAATCTTCAAAAAAATAAGGTCTATCTGAATGTATAAGTTCTGGCTGTCTTTCTGAAAATTAAATGGTAACTCATGAACTAATTGAGGATTTTCATCGACTGAAATCCTGCAGTTAAGTTTGTTCACAAACTCATTAAGCCAAAAGTGCGCTTCGTCGGAAAATATTGTTTTTTCCCAAAATAGGGTGGCCTTCCAACTACACTAGAGCCCAATTAGCTTATCGTGCATCTTTCCATGGAGACTTAAGACAATGTACTAAGCACATCCATCTAGGAGTGACACTTACATTTCAAACAGTGTTGCCGCTATTACGCTTCAAAATTCTGACACTCTAATCGCAGTCATTCCTCATCAACTGCGGGGGTTCCGTTCCGGATAGAGGTCGCGGTTGGCAAGATATTTTCTGGAGTTACACTTGAAAACAGAACAAACTTTTGCCATATATCAAGGGAGTCACCGATAAAATTTGCCACGTATTCAGAACCCGTAACATCAAAACTATATTTACAACAGAAATATATCCGGATTCGTTAGGCCAGTGAAAGGTAATATTCCACAAGAGTCGCATGGTGTCTCTGAGATTCCTTGTTCTGGCTGCTCCCAATCATATATCGGCTAAACCAACAGACGTATACAAAATCGCATTTACGAGCATTCTCTCGCCGTCCAAAAATCGGATCTCTCCTCGACCCTAGTAGAATATTATTTCCAAATAGGTCACAAAATAGATTTCAACAAGGTCAAAGTAATCGCACCTTTATATTCCGACAAACCCCACATAATTCCTGAAGTAACTGAAATCGAAAAACGCCCAAACTGACTAAACAAGAGGAAAGCCGGTCTTAGAATTTCAAATACATGGAAACCTCTTATTTCCAAAAAAAACCTCTTATTCCCTCAACCGAGCACTCCACCCACAACCTTACATACTAATATAGAGGTGGCTACAACCACGTTCTTTCCTAGTTGTGAGCCCTGGAGAGTAGAAAGATGGAGACCCCGGAGCAAGGTAACTAGATTCTCTTGATAACGGATAAGTGGAAGCGGATACGTCGAGGTTTTACAAATCTTAAACGTTCTTCTATCCAAGAATCTGGTAATTACTTCCACATAGCTTAATGGTTTTTTGTCCAGCCACCTCCGCCGTTGACAATTATCTGGTATCCCTGTACATTTTTTTAGAGGAATTTGACGCTTAAAGCAGTATATTCGTGCGGTAGGGACCTCCAGTTGAGAAGAATTTCTCTACCGAACTACTTCAAAGTATCTTTCTTGTACGAAACTTATGTTTTATGTACGTCTATATGTTCTCATCTCTGGAGTCATGTGCATCTGTACCTTATACTGGTACAGTACTCAGAACAGTAGAGTACTCAGGACACAGTATGTGTTATCCAACGTTACACTGTATTCGTCAAAATGCGTACTTGATTCAGTATGTAGAACTTAAATAGATAGTGAAAATTTCATTATCGCATAAATTTAGACATATTTTGGCAGCATGACATTCGGATTATTAGAAGCCACGTTATTACGCTAAACGTCAGTGTGTTTATAGCATCGGTCGAAAAATGAATATCGAACAAAGAGCGAATATTAAGTTTTGTTTTAAACTTGGTTTGACAAAACATTCACCGAAACGTTTCAATTAATAAAACAAGTGTATGGTAAGGATTGTTTATCCAGAAGCAGAGTCCACCAGTGGTTTAAATGATTCAAAGTATGTCGTAATGGCATCAAGGACGACGAACATCCTGATCCGAAAAATTCCGTTGTTACTCAAAGTAAAATTGAAATTGTATATATACATAATAAAAATTGTTGGCTCTTTAATTTTTTTTGTGAGCTCCTTTTGGATCTCCCCGTAATTATTCAAACCATTTGAAAACTTTAGGCTTCTTTCTAGTAAAGGGTCTTCATCATATACCTAATCTAGCAACTGTTGTGCGGTTAATAACATTTTTTGTAAACTGCTTAACGGTAAGGATGTAGTAGTAATCTTAGTAGTTGTTGCCTCGTCTGGGATCTCATCGTCTATATTGCCTTTGATATCCGATGTATTTTCCAGAATTTCAAGCAGTTCTGATTCTGATAGTTCATTGTCGTGAGAAGCTATAACTTGTTTAACGTCACTTGGTTGCATTTCGTCGAAAACATCGCCATGAATTTGGTGTAAGATTTTTACAATGTCTTCAATTTCTATTGCTTTATCAGGAAATGCTGACGTATCGGCCACAATCTCCGGACATTCTCCAACCGAAATTCAATGTTGATGAACATAACTCATACACTGCTTCTTTGATAAATGTTGTGTAATGGGCGATATTAAAAGCTTTCCAACTCTCAGTAATAGTGAGAACAGGAATTTGTTCTATGCTATTCAATACATAACTAAAAGTTCGCTTGACATAATATCTTTTAAACGCTGCTATTATTCCCCGATCTAATAGTTGTATATGTGATATAGTGTTAGGACGTAGATAGCAAACTTCTGTGTTTGGATCAGCAAACTTTAGGAATTCAGAATGGACGGGAGCATTATCAATAAGAAGTAAAGCTTTGAATGGCAGCAATTTTGACGACAAATATTGCCTAATAGTGGGTAGAAAGCACTTCAGAAACTAGTCTAAATAATGTTCCAGTCACTCTACCTGTTTAATTTGCTCTCCAAAAGACCAGAAGATCATTTTTGTTTTTATTTTTATAGAGCACGTGCGTTAAGAGATTTATATACGAGCAGTGGTTTTATCATGTGGTTACCTGATGTATCAGAGCAAAAGAGAAGAGTAACCCTATTGTTTACAGCTTTAAATTCTGATGCAGATCTTTCCGTTCAAGACACAAATGTTTCTGCAGGTATCCTCTTCCAAAATAAGCATGTCTCATCGGCGTTAACTACCTGATCTGGTGGATAACCCTTGCTTTCAATCAATTGTTTGATTTCAGTCGGATACCGATTAGCCGCCTAGTAATCTGCAGAAGCTATCTCTCCAATTATTTTTTCGTTGTGCAGCAAAAAGCGCTTTTTAAAACTTTCAAACCAACTCTCACTGGCTTGGAAGCTTAGAGTTTCCTCATCTGATTTTAGATTCTCGAAAAGATGCCTAGCTTATTCTTGAATAATTCAGCTGCTAAGAGGCACTCTTCTTTCTGTTTGATATTCGATCGAAATTCCGAGCGCTCTTTCTATGTTTTCCATCATTAGACGTCGCGAGGAAAACCTAACTTTATTGCTGGTACTAGTACCGCTGGCCCGAATGGTTTGCTCACTCTTTTTTATTGTTCTTACTGTGGATTCACAAATTTTAAACTTTTTCGCGGCACTCGCATATGTAGTTTGCGAATTGTTGTATTGAATTGTTATATCAAGACTCATTACATTTCGCTTTCTTTTAACAAAATCTTGCCCTGTGGACGCCTTTAGATTTTAAAATTAGGACATATACATATAACTATGTAATTAAACTCACGAAAATTACAAGATTCTCCCTAATCACCAACTTCGTTTGAATAATGATACATACAAACTATGTAAATGCGTAACCAATGGCCGTTCGTCATGCGAAAAAGGCAATAAAACAATTCCTGGAAAATTAGAGTAGCAGTTCACACGAGCCACCGCGCTGCTAGATAATTCTATTGAAAATTTAGTATAGGCGATTTCGCAAGACAAAACCATGAATAATCAAAACCGCGGTTGACGAGGGATTAGTGTATATGTATACAAAGAAACGTATACCTACATCACTGCATGAATTTCTGGAAATTAGTTTTCAAAATTTACAACAATACAATTCCTCATGGTAGGATGAATGTTCAAAATATTTATTATGAAACTCAAATGTGAGAATCTCACAACCCTTAGTAACATAAGTTTCAAAGGCCAGATCAGGTGTGAAAATGACGCCCAAGCATTGTATTTTTACACAATAATTAACTGTATTATTAAATACAGGTACTACGACTAGACGAACTATGTCTCGTTCAGTTACTAGGAGGAGAAATACATACACATCCCAAGACCAGTTTCGTTCTTTAACAAGAACTCATCAGTTAAGCTCTGATATCCTTCCATCGAAGGAATCGAACAAGACCCAGTTGTTTTTAATTCCGAAGATCGAACACTTTAGATGAACATTATACGGTGACACCACCTAATAGTCAGCGAACTACTAGCACATTTCGATCATCAACTATCCTTGCAGGCTAGGTTCAAAAAAAGAGAAGCATAGATATGTCTACTTGATTGTACTAATTATCAATATACTATAATTAACTGTATTAATAAATATTGGTAGACGAAACCAGACTAAGATTTCTTTGGAAAAAACCGATAAAGTCGGTATCCCCTGGGCTGGCAAGAAGACTCTAAAAACATCAGAAAACCCCCACTTCAGTTAAAATGGTTTAAAATACCTCGATAAAATCAAGGCAAGTCGTTTGCTTCGATGGAAAGATCCAAGTTTAACTGATGAATGTTTAACATTACAGCATGCGCGCGATATCGAGTCGATCATACTTGATACATTTTCGGTCATAAAATGTTACATCAACTTCACAAGGATTTCCCATTTTTAGTAGCCCCTTAAGCTGGATCCATATTAATACAAATTTGCGTTGTGCGGATGTGTTGTACGTGGAGTGTCTGCGCGGCATTGTAGACGCTCTGTCACACAAAGTCACACACAAATATTGTCGCCGCTCAACACACACACCATCTGTGGTCCACCAGATAATACAGAAAAATTGTTGCGATAAATTCAACACACACGCAAAATTTTATTGATGTGGACTCAGGTTTATAAGCTCATCGCGTAGACAAAATACTATAACCCCCTTCCTGCGCGAGGACCATATAATACAAATAGCATTTGTTTTATTCGCAACGTCGAATACTTTACGCGCGCCCCACGTTGAAAAAATTACTAAAATTATTAAAAATGTTCTTATTTTTTATTAAAAATGGCACGTAGGCGAACACCAGTTAGTAAAATTAACAAAAAAGCAGCAACGAATTCGACGCCAAGAAAAAAAATAACAGATGCCTGTGCCACTCTTTTTTCATTTTCTAGATATTGCAGGAATAAACGCCATGGTAATATTGAGGAAAAATAAAGTAGTTATAGAAAAGAAGGTGAATATATTTACATGAATTGAGAATAAAGCTGATAAAAGAGTATGTAGACAGAAGAGCTTCGATGGCCACTGTAGTTAAGATGGTACCTTCCGATAAAACAAAAAAAAAATAGAGACCACTTAAACATAAGTTACGGAAACTCATATAATGAAGCAGGCACAAGTTCAGTTGCTAAAAAGGGAAGATAATCCAAGACATAAAATGCGACTTGTCTGAGGAATATTTGTCGAGACTATACTACGTTCCTTTGCAATTAATGTCATCGTAATGAAGAGACTAATGATGAAGAAAACTAAACCTAAGATAACGACTTAAATACAGGTAGATAATAAAAATTCTAGTTAGTGCTGCCTTGATCTCATTACCACACTTGTTAATTTTATAAATATGATTTAATTTTAGGTTTATATAAGAGTTATGCTGGTAACATAATCCAAATAGAACGTGTATACGTATAATTAAACTTAAAATTAAGAGATAAATACAGGTAAATAATAAAAACTGTCGTATTTTTATTACTTGATCTCACCAAAGTGTAATTTTATAAATTCAAGTTCAAGCTAATTTAAAGTTAATGTGTATAAAGAAAAAAGTTTGATAGATAAACAAGTCTTTTTTTAATTTGTCTTCTGAATTTCAAAAATCTTTAATAGGTCTTTAAAGAAGAAATAGCCGTTCGCCCGCCTGAAGGTTAACCCTTAACTGGTATGATGGGTCAGTAGTGACCCAGACCAATTTGCGTTCGTCCGACAATCAGCCGGATATATGACGTCATCATTGGTGTTCTATGATTTTTTAAATTTTACCGTTACATTTAGTCGCTAGTTGCATTTTGCGTAAAGGAGTTCTCGTATGTGGACTGTGCAGCCTTTCGATCAAATCTGACCCATAATACCTTATACGTAGTTTTAAATATGGGTACATGGACAAAAAACCGCCCTCACTGATGCAAAACTTTTGCGGGAAGCTGAAAACGCCTATGAATATGAGTCTAGTGAAAGTGAATTCAGTAGTCATGAGAGTGATTGTGAAATAGAAGAGACGGATACTGACGAAGAAGATGATCAAAACATATAATAACATATAATAATCAAAACATATGAAATACAGATAAAAATAAGCCATCCTTTTTTTAAAAGAATAACTTCAAGTGGTCCAAAATACCCTCCGCTAGTAGCAAAACTCGAGCTGTAAACACAATTAGGTCCAAGATTCCAGATGTAATTGGTGAGACAGATATGGTCAAACCATCCAAATCCGTAGATGCATGGAATTTATTGTTTGATGAACATATTTTGGACACCATTGTTTAGCATACAAACGAACGAATAACTGAATCAAGCTCTATCATGTCAATTTACGAATAACATTGAAAAAGCTAAGCTGAAAGTTTTTATAGGACTTCTTCTTTTCTGTGGCCCATTCAAATCCAATAACGAAGATGTAAGTTCGCTGTGGGCTACGAATTTAATGGGACGTAATAAATGTCGTGTTGCTATGACTTGGAACGATTTTGTTTTTTTGTGTTCAGCATTGAGATTTGATGACAGACGCAAAGCTGTTAAAATGTTATATACCCATAAAAAGCGGGTCACAATACAAACAATTCCAACAGGTCTTCGGACATTGATTAAACCTCATATTGGCATAACTACGGAATATTCAGGGGGCCTTATTCCCATGGACAAAAAAGAAGGTGTTATTACATGTCTCACAATGATAACAAATACCTATAGAAATATTCATTGTGCCAGAAAAATATTTGTAAATCCCATAGTATCAATACTATCAAATACTTGAATTGCAGAGACTAAAAGTTCAATAAAAATAAAAGGTATAAATGCTTCAGACTTTTTAATTTATATTTATTTATTGTGTTTATTTTTATTGTAGATGGCCAAAAGGATGTCTTGAGGGAGTTATTTCATATTTTAATTTTTTTTTACGTTCATAATATTTATTATGGACGTTATTAAAATGTGACTTGTTAAAATGTCAACCATTTTCTATATTTCAAGAGTAAAATATTTTAATTGTTGTATTTTTATAGCTTTTTAATATAAATATATATATATATATATCTAAACAATTCGACAAAAATATAAAACACAAACATTTTTAATATATTTTTTTATATTTGTCTTTTTATATATTTTTTGTGGGTCACTCATGACCCATCATACTTTAAGAAGCTAAAGAAGCCACCAAACCATTTGAGGGTGAAAGAACGAAACCGGTCTTAAGATGCGGATGAATTTTTCGTTCAGGTAATAATTAACTGTATTTAATAATATAGTTTATTATTGTATATTGATATTTAATTCGGTCAAGTAGATAGAACTCTGCTTCTCTTTTTTATTGTATTTTTGATATGCAGTAACAAACAAAATGTGACAACATGAAAAAATAGGACAATATTAAATAAAATCAATCAATTCGCACAGATTTACTAATTTCCTTTATTAATAAATAAAGGATTATATTTCACTTCTAGGAGGTTTATACGGTTTCTTTTTTTTTCTCCGGTAAATAAATTTTCTTACTTTAATTTTAAAGTGATTCCACTGCGATATATTCAGTCGACGGTTTTGAACAAAATACTTTAAATTTTAAAACATTATTTTAAAAAAGACTTCAACGCTACTGACGCCTCTCATGAGATTTGTGAAGTAGAGGAAGAAGATGCCGTAATGCACATCGCTCCGCTCTGGTTCAAAAACTTCCGGGAGGGAAACATCTTAAAGATAGGGACAGACGAGCTGGTCTCTAGATGCCGAAGTTTTAAGAGTAGCTGTAGCTGGAGGTCCTAGAACAAGCACCAGGAATATTTCAGGCGTATCATGAGTAACCCAGAATACCGTTAACCGTAATTTGCGAAGCATAAAAGCTGTAGAAGCTTTCAAGAAGTTCCTCAAAAACGCAAATGCTTTTGTCAAACCCTTAGAACCAAACACCAAATGACTTTTTCGTGCGCTTCGCTAAGCATGTCTAAATTTCTTTTATTTACAATAAAAAAAAATGATAGTAACATAAAGATTGCCCTGTGGCTCCATGCTATGGTATTTAATATTAACAACTACAATAGAATATATAGTAAATATGAGGTATATAAATAAAGTAATGAAACTGATGGAATAACGTTCAATCTGACAACACAGCTGGCTTCTCCCTTTTCAGAGAGGCGGGCCAAAATCTGATGCATTTTCAGTAAGAGTTTGGACTCTCTAGAGTCACTTGTTGGTCCGTCGCAATTTTTTTCGTCAACCGATTTTTTTTGTGTGTTCTGAAAATAAGTGAAAAGAATTTCGACCAATGTTGCGCTATCAAGTTTTATTTAAGATTTCGGCAAAGTGCGACGGAAAATTGTATAACTTTAACAAGCCTATGGAAACAGTGTTTTGTCAACGCGCCAAGTTATCAGTTGGTTTAAGGCATTCTCAGAAGGCCGAGACACGATTGAAGATGAAAATCATGACGGAACGCCTTCCACTACAAGAAGTGATCAAATGTCCGCTGTTTCTGAGGTCTAATACGTTGTGATCATCTGATCATCGAATGACGATCATAATGATCGAAAATTGATTTGATTGATTGATTCACACAACCGTTTATCATATATTGACTAATAATTAGGGGATGAAGAAAATCGGCGCTAAAATGATTCTAAAAACCTTTCACAGGACAACAGGATATATATCTAGACTTTTTGGGGCGAAATTTATAAAGACCTTCATTTTCTGGAACGTTTTATTACTGGTGACGGATCTTGAATTTTTGAATACGCCCGGAAACGAAGCGCCAGGGACAGAAATGGCACACTCTGACCTCACCACGACCAAAAAAGCTAGAACGAGCAAATAAAAAATCGAAAGCATAGTGATTTGCTTTTTTGATAGCTAGATGATCATCTATACGAAATTTGTGTAAGGTTAAACGGTAAACCAGCACTTTTATCGCAAGGTTCTTGAAAGACTTCAAAGGCCATTCGTCTGAGACCGAACATCAAGAACACCTGGGTTCTGCACGTCAATGATGGATTAACGAATTTTTGTTAGTTGTGTTTTTAGTAAAACCATCGCTGGGACTCCACAGCGTTTTTATTCACACGATTTAAAGCCTAATAATTTTTCCCTTCCTCAAAATTAAATATTCACCACAAAAGACACCTTTTAGAGACATTGCAGAACCTTGAAAAGGCCGTATCTGAGTTCCAACACTGCTATGAAGAGTAGACAAATAGACCTCAGCTCTATGTGGCTTCTCAAGACAACTACTTTGAAGAAGACAGTGAATAACTGTAATTTCAAATGAATAAAAAATTATAAAGAATTAATCTTATTACTTTATTTACACACCTCGGACATGTGACCTTTCAGTTGACAAAATTGAAACAGTTAAATTGAACATGTTACTCTGTAAACTGGATCATTTAAAAGCCTTATCTCATTAAATGCTTTAAATATAAGGACTGGCCAAAAACAGGTCACGAAAATCAACAATCAGAGAAATATAGCGACAACATAGATTTGTAAAGGTTTTGGGAAATATTTATGGCTGGAGATGAAATCTGAATGAAATATATGCTCATCTCTGTGGTGAGACTAAAAATAAAAGTATGGAATGGTGGCTTAATTGCTCATCACAATATATGCTTATTATATGCTCAAACACGAACTTGCTGAAGCTTGAACAAATTATTTTCATTGATTATTTACCAAATGAGCACACCACCAAAAACCAATAATGCGAATTTAATACATAAGGTGTTTCGTGAAGTAATGCAATAACAGATAGAAAAAAGTAAGTCGAGACATTTTTATTTCATCGAGATATCGTTCCTTTAATTGGCTTTCAGTAGTTGAAATCCGCAACACTAGCTTCGAAATAAACAGCTCCCCGATTCCCCAGATTTGGCACAAGAAATATATGCTATATATACTATATATTTACGGAGAACTTGATTTTTTTGAAGACGAATGAGTGGTTGATAGGACAAGAAAATTATTTTTTCTCAAAGCCATCGAACCGTTTCGTCAACTATAACGGGTGATTTTTTTAGTGTGTCCAAACTTCCGATGGCGGTTGGTGTCAAACGAACTGGGAGTATCAAAACCTTTAGTATCAAAATTATTCAGTATATGAATGGGCATGTATGTGAGTATGTAAATTGGATCAAAATCAATAGCAACTTGCCACAGAATTTAGCCTCAAAATTTAATTCAGTGACGAAGCTCATTTTTGGCTAAGTGATTACGTTAATAAACAAAACTGCAGTATTTGGAGTGAAAATAATCCGAAAGTGATCCAACAATTACCGTTGCATCAAGAAAAATTCACCGTGTGGTGCAGATTGTACCCAGGTGGCATCAATTAAAAATCAAGCTGGAAAGCACGTCACCGTTAATGGGGATCGTTATTGGGTGATGAACAATGATTATTTAATTTCGAATTTGAATGTTATTGATCTGGAAGAGATGTGGTTCTAAAAGGAACCACATGTCATACAGCCAACGCAAGGGAACAATTTGGTTAGAAATGATTTCGAGGAATGGACCAGTTAATTGGCCACCAAGGTAATGTGATTTAACACCTTTGGGTTATTTTCTTTAGGGTTATGTTAAATCATTAATCTATGCCGATAAACCAGCAACTATTGACTACTTGAGGGTCAACATAACTTGGATAATTGTGGACATAAAACCCCAATTGAAAAAGTGGTCGGAAAAATGAATGGAAAGAATGCGCTTTGTCAGAAGTTGCCTCGACGGATATATGTCCGAAATTATTTTCAAACATTATTGCCATTCAATGTCATTTCACATAAAATAAATAGTTTCAAGGCATCTAATTTGGTTGTTGTTAATCTGAAGTTAAAGTTCGGAAGCATTAAAAAAATAACCTTTTAGAGATTTTTCTGAAAAATAAAATAGTACCAAACATCCCAAATTCATTATATATTAGAGAGAACAATTCGTGAACTCTCTTCGAATATTCGTTCTATTTTTAAGTGATTGTTATTAATTATTTATAATACATTCCGTCCAATATCTACCACGAATTCTTCATTAAAAGGCCCTTTATACAGGTTTGTTTTTTGCTGCAAGCTAGTATCAATGCATCTGATTTTCACGAACAGTTTTATCGCCACCTCTTAACAAGTTTGTTTTGAGCTGTTAGTTAGATTAATCCACATCAAATCTGCTTTGCAATTTTTTCTCAAATTTTATGTTGCCAACAAAATTTCTTTATCAAAACCTCTTCACGAGCATACAACTGGGACCAAGCATTAAAAGAATCAATTCTTCAATTTCTTCGACTGATGAGAAACATTAACAAAGTGAAAGAAATAGTGTGGTAGTCATCATTGAAGCCTGAGAAACTGATCACTAGCTCATCCTCTAGATCGCGCGGCAGACCTCCAGAAACATGGACAAACCAAATTAAAGACCTAATTGGTACATCGCTTCAGTATGCAATCAAGGAAGTCAGATATTAATCCGGTCCGTAAATCCGGACAGTATCATTGTATGCGAACGGAATGAATTTCCATAGGTTATGATTATTCTGCAAAAAATAAAAAAAGAACCGGTGGCAAGGTGTAGATTTTGAATTTGTCATGCAAACCAAACTTCGAACTGGTGCTTCGATAACAAGTCAAAACAAACATAACAAGTGAAATAACCGCGTCAATGTCACTCGACAACCAAAGTTATGTTGATTATCATGGTGTTTCCACTCCGAATTCCTTCGGAGGGTCATTAAAAAATCAAATAACCTGAACGCTATAACGCTTGAGAGAAAATGATCACAACTAAGCCAGATTTGTGGAAGAACAACTCTTAGATTTTGCCCCATTATAATGCATTATCCCACACATCGATTCTTCTTCACGAATTATTCTCCAAAAAGTCAAGGAATGTTACTCCCAGATATGGCCTTATGTAACTGTTTTTGTTTCCTAAACTCAAATTGAAGTTATAAAACAAATCAATCAAAACAATCGATTGTTCGATGGCATAAGTGCACCGCATTGAATAAATTCACAGTACTTATTTAACAAATTTTTTACATGATTGTTATAAATTCAGGTACAAATGAATCTGTTACTTAAAAATCAATTTCATAGATGACTTTCTATAGTTCCTGCTTTGTACAATTTCTGGGTTTGTAACTTAAAAACATTCAAGTAGATTTGGCAAAATTTCGAATCTGGATAAATTTATCATATTAAAGATATTTTTAAAGCGTAGAACAAATAAAACAGTTGAACCGCTGAAAGTTTGCCCGTGCGTCATCAATTGATGGCAATATCAAAGATATTGTCTCAATACGTTCTTTTATATTTTCGAATGATATAGAAGGAGATAAAAATATAATCATATTTTCATGTATGAATATATTCAAATAATACGTTACGATAGTATTATAGAGTGGTAGAAAAAGAAAGCAAGAAATAACTAACAGGTGTTTGTTCGTAATGCCAGTTAAAAGTTCGTCTATCGAGTTTAGTGGTTCTATTTTGGTTGTAATTTGAATTATTTTGTTATTGTGTTTTATGAAATTTTGTGTTGTAAAGTCCAGTTGTAAAATAAGTTCTTATAAGAATCACTGTTACTGATTCTTTTGTTATCAGTACGTATTTGTAAAGATTCATAAAGCTTTAAATCGTTTAATAAATCTAACCTAACCAAAGACATTATATTACATGTTTAATAAAAATGACATTTATGTTGGCTAATTCTAAAAATATTCTGAAAGATAAACAATAAATACAAACGTAAATAAAATAATAACGTAAATAGAAAAGTGTAAATTTTTAAGGTACCTATATCATATTTGATATTTTGTGTGATTTCAGATAATGTTTACCCAAAGGAAGAAAAATAGAAGTTCGAAATACCTTATACAATATGTTTATTTAATAATATGAAATATTCGGAATAATATTTGTAATAAACGTGTAATTCAACTGTTTCAATATCCGTGTATTTCCACACCTTGGTAACATTTTAATCATATAAAAATTGGTCTCAACAACAATGTATATAGAGTAGATGATGTAAAGGTTTGACCAATAACAAAATAATTTCATTCTTGGCTAGTTCCATAAAATTTTATGATAACTTGAAATTGTCCGTACAATTTTAACCTAAAAGAAAATTTAAAATTCTTGGTTCGATCTGACATAAAAATTTACAATTTCATGATACACACTCGAAATTTTACTTTACAATATCGATTTATAAGAGCGCGTCGTATAATTTCATGTTATAAAGGTATACGAATATATGCATCGTGCATTAAATCACAAACATAAATATCTGTCTTTCGAGGCACAAACCAGGCCCATTATGAAAGTTAGCACTAATTTGAGTAATAATATTTGACTAAACTTGAAGTGATTTACCACTAAACACCAAAACGCTTTTTTTTAACTGCTCGAGGCACGTTTCGCTAACCATCACATCATCAGGAGATGATTTAATCTATTGAGTTTGAGGAGAAATTGAGAGTAAATTATCTCGTGATGATGCTAACATGGTTAGCGAAACGTGCGTCGAGCAGTTCAAAAAAACGTTTTGGTGTTTAGTGGTAAATCTCTTCAAGTTTAGTGTTTCACACCAAAGGTTCCAATAGAAGAATTGAATAATATTTGAGTTGATTCACATGAATAAAATTTATGGCAAAGGGGTCATTTTTCAGCGCTTCAACTATAGCTTGAGAGTGCAAGGTGGCATTTGGTGGATACACTATGGCATCCTAAACAAGTTTTGTCGGTTCTCCGTAGATACGTGTGATCCAGTTTTCCGATCGGAGCGGAAGAGCTGATAATCGGTTCGTGTAAAGTACAGCAGATGCGAACGTACCTCCCATTCGGGATCATTCAGAACCTCCTTAACGATGTTTGCTGTGTGAGGTCGTGTATTGTTATGGAGTAAGATGATTTGATCTCGTCATTCGGATCGTTTTAGTGGAATAAGCTTACTTACGCGGTGCAACTGTACAAAGTAGCACTCCTTGCCGACCATCTTGTTCTTCGCCGGCATTTTCCAGAACAAGACACCCTTCCAGTCCCACCAAACGCAGATCATGGTCTTCTTGGGATGGAGATCTTGCTTAACTCTCGGTTTTGGCATGTGCATCCACCCATTCCCTCCATATTGATGTAGAGAAACTATTTCTCATCTTCCGCTACGATTCTGTACAATAATCGTTGCTTGTCGTCGCGTGTTGCCCAATACCTAGAGATATTTTGATTTTCCTTATTGTCGTCAGTTAGTTTGAGTAGCACCCAAGCTCGGAGTTTTTTAGTAAATCTCATAGATTGAAATTGTCGGAAGATTGTCGCAAGGTCGCAGTCCATCTTCCCAGGTAATTATCGGCATGTTTGATGTCCGCCCTTCTTCAAAAACGTTTTAAGATGGACGATTACGACCTCGAGGTCGTAAACTCGGCTAGAAGGGGGCTCTTTTAAAATAAACATTCAGATCGAAGTTACCATTTTTGAACTTGAAAAACCAATCTCAACCAGGCCGATCTATAGCTATAGCTACAGATAAAGCCTCTAACAGAGCGCAAATGTCTCGAACTGCTTCCATAGCTTTTTGATCACGATGAAAGACGAAGTATAGTAAGTGTCGAAAATTAAGTTTTTTACCGCCAGGAATTTCCATTTCAAATGCTTGACAGTGTCAAATTAAGTTTTTCAGAAAAATAAAGCCAATGGTTTTGTGGAGAAAGAGAAGGGTGTTCGAATGCATATTTACACTTGGTCAAACGAAATAAAAATGAGAGAAAAACGAATGAATTAGGTGTTTCGATTAATAATGTAATAATGTATGTAATGAATAATGTCGATTTTTTTTGATGTCCAACTTTCTCAATTCGTCTATTGGAACCTTTAGTGTGAAATACTAAACTTGAAGAGATTTACCACTAAACACCAAATCACTTTTTTTGAACTGCTCGACGCACGTTTCGCTAACCATGTTAGCATCATCAGGAGATGATTTAATCTAATTCTAAAACTAAACTATGTACTATTTATATGAAAAACCCTGCCTAACAAAGCTTGTAAAAATCATGAATCGTGAAGTTTACTAAGCCTTACATTAATAATTGAAAAAGTTGACTGAACGGGATTAGCCGTTTATCTCGGTTCATGATTTTCTTACATTTTTCTATTTGAATGTTTTCATATGCATGCCCTATTATTATTAACACTTTTAATCTCTGGTCTTAAATTACCAATATCTATACTGTGGTCGTGTTCAATTGCATGTTGGGCAAATGTTGGACAATGTTGTGCATGTTGGGTATCTTTAGTTTAGTCGATTTTTCTGTCAAAATATAAATTCCGCGCCAAAGGAACGTTTGGTTTTTCCAAAGCCAAATTTTCACTTCTTTGTAAGAATGTAAGTATTGTTCTGAAAGTCCGTGCTGAATCGATCGAAATCCGGAGTCCGGAGAATACGGTTGATAGGGTAGGATATCCCATTTAACGTTTTCCGAATAGTTTTTTACACATTTAGCAATATGGGGCCGAGGATTGTCATGTAGAAAAATTATTTTATCGTGTCTTTAGGCGTATTCTAGTCGTTTTTCATTCAATGCTCGATTCAATTTTGTCAATTGTTGTCGGGATCGATTGCCAGTAATCGTTTCACAAGGTGCCAGCTGTTCGTAATACACAACCCCCCTACTATCCCACCAGATATACAGCAAAGCTTTCTTCCCATGTATATTACGCACTGGTTGTGATGTTGAAGACTGGCTTGGTTCTGTCTACCCATGATTTTTTTGCACTTTAGGTTGTCAAAATAGATCCACTTTTCATCACCCGCCGCAACTCGATGCAAAAAACTTTTTAATTTTTTTCTGGCAAGCAAAAAAGTTCAATTCATGTGAAATCTATTTTCCTTCCTTCTGGATCTTTCCCAATGCGTGTAGACGTTCGAAAATGGCCAATTGGGTAACATTCAATGCTTCTGCCAATTGTTTGAACATATTAGTTGAGTCTTCATCCAATAATGCATGCAAATCTACATATTCAAACTTTTTCAGCTATTCTGGACGCTTCTTGTCTTTTATATCAAAATAACCAATTTAGCGTTTAAACCATCGTTCACAAGTTTTTTGGGTTACAGTAAGTTCACAATAAGCTTCAACCAACAATCAGCAGCCATTTTCTTCAAATGAAAGAAGGTTATTAAACTTCCCCACAAAACGTCTTTATTTGATACATAATTCCACATATTCAAAGTTATGAAAAAATATGTTTTTTGCACAATGATAATTAATAATTAACTGGCTTTTAATGGTGTATGTTTACCCTCCAAAACGCCATACACATCATTAGTCTATACGCTGTCCCTCAGCAAAATCGACATTATTAACCGAAACACTAAACTTATCGAACAATCCATTATATAACAGTACAATACAAGCTTGTTTAATATATTAAAAAAAATAGGAAAACAAACAAATTAAAAAAAACTCGGGAACTTATCGAACAATCCATTATATAACAGTATAATGCATCCTTGTTTAAATTATTAAAAAGCAGAGAATCACTTTGATGTTATTTGACTGTGAATGCATTTAATTTTCACTACTGAATTTTATTATAATAACATTAAATACGAAAACAGCTCTTTATCAAATCCAAATACTGGTACTGAGACAAGTTGATTAATCGCCCTGGAATGAAAAAATATATTTTACAGTAATAATTATGAATTGTCAAAGAGGCGATGCAAGCAAAATCACGATAGAGCGAGCAGTAATCATAACTTATTATAGTTCCTTTTGCGGTTGTACGACTCACCTTTGAACTGATTTAATTACAAGAGAAACAGTGAGTGAGATGCCGTAGTCGAGCCAGTTAGATCCGGGCGTAATCATAGAGAGGCCCTTTTTTTCATCCCGTTAAAATGATTAAGGAAAAATGAGATTCGTGATTTTCCTCGTATGAGGTAGTGTAATTGACGGTTCGAATATCCATTTATGGAGTCGTTTGCACTTCGGGCCGGTTATATTTTCATTAAAATTGATTTTCAATACAACTAAACTTATTGTATACATTTTCAATGCAATCTTTCTTCATTGATTACCAACAACATTTATGAAATTGGAATTCACAGCTTATAATTTTCGTTCTAAATATGAGGGTGTTTTAAATAGATTTTCATATTAACTATCGATTGTAACTGCACATTTTTCAAGCTCAATTATTTTCTTATATTGTATTCTATAGTAGATGTATTTATAAATATATATTTATATATCGGATTGTCCGGAAAGTGTGCAAGGTTTTTTTTAAGAGAAAAAGAAATGCAAATAATTTATGTTAATATTCATTGAGTCTATTTTGTAATTACCATTAAAATTTTCAGCTTTTGCTAAGTAGTAATAGATCTATAATGCGTTTTTGCCAAAAATCAGCATCTGTATTGGCAAAAAAATGTCAACAGGTTATTTTTGAACTCTTCTTCCGTTTTAAACAAATTCTCATTTAAATAATTTTGGAGGGAGCCGATAGATGGTAGTCATAGGGTGAGATGTCCTGTCAGTAACATGGATAGCGCAAAATATCTCAATTGAAACTTAACAGTTTTTGACGGGTCTTGATTAAAACGTGTCGGCCTGCATTGATGAAACACCAAGTTTGTCCTGATTGCTAATTCTGCTCAGTTTTTTCTATAATTGCTGCCTTCGTTCAATCTAATTATGAACTAAGTAAAGGTCGGTGTTGATAATTTGGATGCGTGGAAGAAGCTCGCAGTGTATAGATCCTTCTAATCCCATTAAATACAAAGTATAATTTTCTTCAGATGAAAGCCGTGCTTCACCGTACTTGTACTTGTTACTATGATTGTTTTCATTGCACTTTATAATACACAATCCTCTATTAATCACCAATTATCATCCGCTTCAGAAATAGAGCATAAAGGAAAAGATTCGATTCAGTAGGTTCGTGGGGAGTATTCTATCCGCAGATGTGCCCATTTTTTTCAGATGATCGAAGACGGTCGATTTGCCAATATTTAACTTATGTGCTATATCATGAACCGTAATGCGTGGATCTATAGTCTTTATTTCCCCGGTATCAGTGTTTGAAGGACGGCCAAAGCGATGCCGGTTTTCCGGGTCAAAATGTCCACCCCTGAACCTATCCAGCTAGTTTTCTACCATAGTCTCTCCAACAGAACCTTCTCCGTAAACAACACAACACTTAATTTTTATTTGGATAGCATTTTTGCTTTTCTTAAAATACAAAGTATAACGTAACATAAATGCAAATTAACGACCTATATTTTCATTTTGAATTAACTTAACTAACTAAACTAAGGCAAAGCAAAAATTTGACTAATTAAAAGCAAAGCGAATCTAAACGTAGACATTGCATATCACAGGAATTAATCACATTGCAAATCCAACACAGATTTTGGCCTTTCTGTCCGACCAGTTTAGTTCCTCTGAATCAATGCTTAGGCTACTTTCGTCCAAAATTTTTATATTTTTACGCTTCTGTAGCAAATCCAAGTCCACCAATGTCTTCTTAAAGAAATCAAATTAATTTATTCTTATCAGAACCATCGAAACCATATGAAGTTCCATAGTTAAAATTTGTAAAGATAAAATTGTATAAGACATAACATACAAAACAATACAGAACATAAGTATTGACCAGAAGCGCGTTTGGGATAGCCTTCATGATTTTCTCGACGGGCAGATTTTTTTTTATCGTATGAGCTTTTTACTTGTCGAGGACAGTCCGACAGCTCTTTATTGTTGCTCAACTAGAACTCAACTTTCCAAACTGGAAATAGCAGGATTCAAACCCGCTCCAGGCTAACCGTCGGTATCATTGGGTCTGCCGCTCTAGACACCATGGCTAACTCGGCCGGCACACCGTGCAAGTGTTTGGGCATAGCTCGCATTCCATGAGATGGGCAGTAGTCTGCATATGTTCACAATCACACAGTACCGATTCGTCTGAAAGCCCCCAACTGTTCATATTACTTTTGGACCTTGCAACTCCGGGCGTCGTCTATTTAAGGATTTTCGTATCATCCATTCCTCTGTGCGTTCCTCTAAAGTTCCTACCTTAGTATAAAACAGTCTGGAAGGTGGGCGTTTCTATCTTGCCACGTTTCTAATCTAGTTTGCTATGTTGTTATCTGTGTTTATGACCGCATAGGGAATGGCTCGTAGACGTAAATGATTTAGGTTTTTCCCTCCTGGCTGCCACTTCACGTCTAATGCTAGGGGGGCAATGCAGGCAAGGTAGTATAGTTTATCATTCGGTGTTGGTCTCAGACAGCCCGTGATGATACTACAGGATTCGTTGAGTGGTATATCCACTTGTTTAGCATGGCTAAAGTTATACCACAAAGCGCACGTGTACTAATACGTAGAAATCAAATTAGCCATAAATGACTAAAGTATCGCAAATTGCTTACTGCTCCAGTATTCTAAAGCTTCAGATTTGCGGATCGATAAACCATAGAGTCATTTAACATTGGGTAACCAATACTTTCCGAGGATTCCGACTTTAAAGGGTGCTACAATGAATTGCATATAACATATTGACCCAGTAAGTTCAATTTCTTCGTAACTGTTTTAATTCCTTCGTGACTGTTGTGACCCCATTGTTGTGACCCCTATGTGACCCCATTTTCTATACAAATATTGCCAATATAATTTCAATGGTTTGGAATAGCTGAAGTTCTGAAGTTGCCCTTTTTAATAACTCCTCAAATACCCTTACTGTAAATATAGTATGCTTGTATAATATATTGTATAGTATCTATATTGTATGGAATCGTATATTGTATAGTATGCTTATGTAACATAAAAGGCAGAAAATTGAGTTTCATAGACTACTCTTTATGACTTTACGTCTAAGTATTTAACTTCATTTTTTTTTACATCGTTTCGCGCCAAATCTAATTAGAATAAAAACAAGTCGGGTAAATGTAATTGCCTGTTGCATTAGACATTTGCCATTTTATTACTCCAGAGGGCTAGGGTAATAAAAACAAAATATATGAAAACATTAATAATAATTGAAAATGTGGTGGTGTGTTTATGGACCTAAGTAGAGCTTTCGATCTAATAAATCAAGCTATACTGTTGGACAAACTTTATAGCTGTAGCTTGAGGGGTCGAGTGAGACAGTGCAGCATCGGAAAAATTAATAATTATTTCTGGAGTGCTCCAAGGATCTATTCGGGGTCCACTATTATTTTTACTATTTGTTAAGGATCTACCACATGTTTGCCGTAGGGAAAATATATGGTAATGTTTGGTTATTTTATTGTTGGTTATTTACTAATAATAAGTTGTCCCTTAACGGAGACAAAACCTGTTTTGTTAATTTTACTCCTAGAACTCACACGATAAAGGAGTCATATTTACTTAAAACTAACCGTAAATCGATACAAGAAATATCCTGTATTAAATTTTTTGGAATTTGTCTTAATGACAGACTTTGCTGGGATGAACGGATAAATAAAGTGTGCAAAAACTAAGCCGCTCTGTGATATGTTGTCTATAGATTGAAAAAGGTTAGTACCACTGAAATATTAAATGCATATTACTGTGCAGGGTTTTATAGTCGCATTAATATTTTAAGATGGGTCGCCACATTTGACATGTGTATTCAAAATAGAAAAAAGAATAATTCGAATGATGCCAGGAATACCACTACTCGCTACATGTAGACCACATTTTAAACAGAGAGACCACCTTGAGACCATTACTAAAGTCAAAATTGGTGTCCAGAAATACTAAAATAAGGATATACAGGACAATCTTAATGCCAACAGTTATATTTGTGTGTGAGACATGGGTGTTGAATGAATCTAAAAGTCCCTATTTGACAGATGGGGAAAACAGATACTGAAAGATACAAATAGAAGAATTATAAAAATAAACTAGATTATCCATATACAGTAAGTCATAAAGAATTACGTGGTTGGGACACGAAGAAAGATTGCAAGGGGAGAAAATGGCAAAGATAGTTCGGTACAGACAACTAATAACCAAAAAAAGAAAGGCGCGGTGGTTCGTGGAAGAAAAATCAGATGAAGCACGTATAACCAAATTTTGGAATGGGGATAGGTAAATGCGCCGCAACCAAAACTTTTACATTTCTTAGTGTCATACATATATTCAGACATTAATTATTTCTATTTATATATTGCACTGAATTCATCTTCACTAATGTAATCGTTCAAAACATTCGCTTTGCAACCACTCGAAAAGTCGAAAAGCGCGATGGCGAAAAACACCTGACTATTGAGAATGGGGCAGCGCCCAAGATATGATATAAATGCATTTAATATCCGGGTTACTAGCAAAGCGATGCATTGCTGTCTTTATTTTTCGCACGCGATAGTAAAGAAAACAGTAACGGCACAAACTTGTCTGCCCAAAGTATGTGTTCTTTAATCGGTGCGCTTCGGCAACCCACGACCTATTACGTTACCGCGAATGACATTATGGATGTTAGACTATAGAAGTCGCTAGAAACGTGATCACAGACAGAACAAAGAATAAATTAATATAAAATTTAATTTTTTTTTACTTAATTTTTTAATTTTTTAGATCGTGACAGGGGGGGGGGGGGGTTAGTGATAAGGGATCACGTGCCCTTATGGACCAACCGCCACTGAAAAAAGGGAAGATCACTAAAAAGATGGATGGAGAGAGTGCAAAAGGATTTGAAAGCGATTGGAATTGGAAACTACAAGATCGAGAAGAATGGAGATGAATTGTAGTTAAATACTTCCGAAAAAAATAACATTGTAAAATTTGTTTCATATCATAAGACTCTATGGTCTATAGAGCATATTAATATACGACATAATTATCTGTCAATATTCAACTAAAAGATATCTTTACAATGTTTTTAAATATTTTACTTACAATAAACATGAGAATATGACTAAATATAAAAACTTACCTAGTATTATTGGATAATCATGGACTGAACTTTCTATATCAATTTTGGTTACCGCTAACACCGCACGCTTCCTAAGAAACGACTGTTAATAAAACACAAGTACTAATTGGTTTCGACTTTCGTGATTGAGTAATTAAAATATTCCAGGAATGACAGCACTAGTTAGTGGCGGCTCGTAAGTTATGGAATTGGGACGCCGCCGCTCCAACATTTAGCACAGTAAACAAATTTTCAGAGCAAACCACCATATTTTATTTTCGTTCAGTTTATTTCCTTTAACTCATTTTCCTGTTTCACCTCCTGTATAGGGCTTCAATAGCACGAAAAGTAAAAAGGAGGAAGGAGAAAGCAAAAAAAAACTTCAACAGCGCTATTTTCTTCTACGCCCTCCCACTTTAAAATCCCACGAGCCGCCACTGGCACTAGTTTATCAGCAGATACAAAATATTTGAAGATGCTACCTTTTATTAAAAATGGGGCCACTTTTACATGTACACCACTCGACTCTACCTTATTTTCCAAATGACATCATAATTCAGTGATCATAAAGAAATATCGTATTTAACCATTAATTTCTCGGATGACAAATTATTTACATTTAATTTATTTTTAAATAGTCGATTGGAATGATTTATTACGGCTGAGGCTTTACAACTCTTTGGGGAATGTTGCGGGTCTCTTCCGACATTTTATTGCCTGTAAAAATTTATTTCGAACGAGTCCGTTTTGCTCGGTGCGAATTTATAATTTCGAGTTATAATTTCTGACAGGAATGGAATGCTTTTGCACGTGACATAAACACCATTAAATATTTATACTAATGTGTAAATGTGTAAAATGTATTTATACTAAAAAAAGTTTTTAGCCTAAAAATGAAAAACTAGGTTTCAATTTAATTCAATTAAATCCAATTTAACATCAAGTTTTTTTTCAATATTTATTAATATTAATATCAACATACGGTGTGTATCTGTAGTGAGCAGTGAATACAGATTGGCTCAATTAGTAAGCTTCATTAACTCTTCATTTAATCGTGTAACCAAAGTAACTAGTGATTTCTTTAAACTTAAGAACTTGCATTTTTTTAAGTTGAATTATTTATTGTTAGATATACCACGTCAAGAGTGAAAACGGATATCTAATGAGAGTAAATTAAAATTAAAAATTTAGTCATATAAAGTTGAAATGAAATGACTAAAGATAAAATAATTCATATATAATGAATACTAGTTGCACAGAGCTGTTTTAAACCAGAAATAACAGTGAAAATAAATTAAATTTATCGAAAATATAAATACGATTTGGATTAAGGTTAAATTTTTTTTATAATACCTAGCCAACATTACCGACGTCTCGTATCGCGGAGCTAAAGTCAACCCGACATGGCTGTGGACTGAACCGAATAACATGCATAACAGCAGGGAGACAGGGATAATGATAAGCACGAAATTTATAGAAATCTATAAACAAGACACATCAAGCTCTGAAATAAAGTGTACTGTAAGAGCATATCAAGAGAATATCAATATCAACAAACATATAGTAACTTTGAAGAAGAATAGATGAATAAAGACCATCAAGAATTAGAACTGGAACGAGGAAATAAAAGAAACAAACCTGACTTTGCCTCGTCCCCAGAAAAGGAAAAAAAATACGGAAAACAAATCATGATAAACAACATAACATAACATGACATAACATAACATAACTTAACATAACATAACATAACATAACATAACATAACATTCCATACCCGTAAATATGGAAGAAATCAAAAACCTACTTTTAAATATACAGGGAGATAGAAGAGAACTGAAAGCAGAGCTCCAAAACAATGGCAATGAAATAAAAAAAATTAGTGAAATGAAATAAAAAGTGAAAGTGAAGAAAAGTGAAGTGGCAATGAAATAAAAAAAAAAAGAGGAAATGATTAAAGTGCAGTAGAAATGGAAGAAAGAGAAAGAAGAATTAAAAAAGGAATTATTTCAGGTCAAAGAAAGGATAGGAAAACTGGAAACGGACAAAATATGAAACAATATAGTAAAAATGAGATTATAAATAGAAGTTAACGATGAAACAAACCTGAAAAGAATACTACAAAATAGAATCAAGAAAGAATTATACTTAAAGATCAGCAAGAAACACACAAAAATTAGGAAACAATAGAGTTATGGTGGAACTAAACAGTTGGGATGACAAACTTAAGATTTTGAAAGCAAAATGAAAGTTACAAGGAGAATATATGTTTATCGATTCATAGTTGACCTACAGAGAAACCACAATTCAAAAATGTACAAGAGATACATAGAGAAAAGAGGAAAATACAGGTGCCAGAGTAAAAGTATACTATCAGAAATTGGAGGTTAAAGGAAAAATATGGAAATGGGAAATGGGAAATGGGAAAGATCAACTGGAATGTAAGATAATATATAAGAAGGTATTCTAATCAATTTTTGCCCATTCCGTTGGTTTTGGTACTTACATATTATTTCAATTATTTTTCAGTTTTCAATAAATCCGTTTAAAAATGCCTAGAAACACGATATCTTATTTTAACAGATCAATAGTAATTGCTTTGTTACAACAGGGCTTTATTCAAAGTCATATCGAGAAAATTGTACATGTTTCCCAAAGTGCCGTATCGAAAATTCATAAAAAAATCCAAGAGAAAAATGACATAAAGGATCGTCCCTGAAGTGGTAGAAAACGATATACAACAGCTGCACAAGACCCGCAGATATCAATGATAGATCGAAGAAATCGTCTGGAATCTACAAGTCGTATATCAAGGAAGTTTGTTAGGCCTGAAGGAGTAAATGTTTCACGACAAACGATAACACGCAGATTGAAAGCGGTAAATTCCGATCACAGAAGACCTTTACGTATTCTCAAACTAACCCTTCAACAAAAAAATGAACCATTGCAATGGTCTCGAGAAATGGTGGATTATTAGGACTATGGTCCTAACTGGATTAACGTGATATTCTCCGATGAGACGAGAATTGGCTTGGTTTCTGATTTACGAAGAACATTAGTTTAGAGAGCTTCAAGTCGACAAGACCGACTAGAAAGAGCTCAGCCACGTATCCCATTTGAGGGTGGGAGCGTGATATTTTGGGGTGATATTATGAGGGGTTCACGGACACCTCTACTGGTCTTGGAGAGAAGAGTCACTGGTGCTGTGTACATCGAGGAAGTTTTAAATACTGTTATGCATCTGTTCCGAGGCAAAATAGGCGATGGATTTTTTTTCATGGATGACAACGCATCTCCTCATCAAACAGCAGCGATACAATTTTCTTGAAGAGGGAATATCCAAGTTAGGGTGGCCAGCAAATTCCTCTGACATGAATGTCATTAACAATGCTTGGACATTCTGAAAACACCCATTAAAAAACGAAACAATCCTGCTCTTACCCTGTGAGAACTAAAAGATGCTGCTCGTAAAGAATTAGAGAGAATTCCGGAAGCCCAAATTGATCATTTAATCGATATCATGCCAAATTGTCCTCATGCATGGAGGAACTATGTCTTATTAGTTTTATTGAAATTTGTTCTATTTACTTTTAAATTACTTTTGAAGGTAATTGGTACATTGTAATTTTTTGACTCCAAAATAAATCAATTTCACACACTTTGGTCATTTGGTGTCGAGTTTTATTGGGTACCAGTAAGAGTTGTAATGAAATGATGATTACATAAACCAGTAAAAGAAAAACTTAACATAAATAAAAATGTAAAATGTTTGAATATTCCAAACTTTTGGGCATATGTGAATTCATTTCAGAACGGTTTTACTTGAAATTCGCATGTATGCATCTTGAGAGCTGTATACGATATTCTTAGCTAAAGATATAACAGTATAACCAGGTAATCAGAATATCGTCGTTAACAGCTCTCGAAGTGCACGCATACGAACTTCAACTAAAACCGCTCAGAAAAGAATATATTGAATTTATTGTTTTATTAAGTGTATTGATTCTTTAATGTTATTGTCTTTTTTATATTTTCTGAATAAATTATATAATTTTGAGTTATTGCACGCTTTTTCAATAAAAAAAATGTATATGATATGTATGATGTAATTTTTTTTTATTTTACTAATTATTTAACACTAGATACTGAAAAATAACTTAATAATTTTAATATTATTTAAAAAATATATAGCAATGGTGAGATTTGAACCCCCAAACTGGAAGTCGACACGCCATGAAAAGTTTAAATTGATGGCTCGGACACACTTGAGATGGCGCCACCGCTTGACACATTACTCATCGTCCCTTGCAGGATTAGAATACCTTCTTTTATATTATCTTACTGGAATGCCCCGAAAGCAACGTTATAACACAAATATCAAAAAACTAACGGAAGAGAAAAGCAGGGTTAGAAAATAGTTAACGATTAGGCGAGAAAATAAGAACACGGGTGGGGAAATAAAGTATTCGAAACGGCAAAAGATCAAAAAAAGAGGACAAGATGGAGATGAAATTGATGAGATGAAGAAAGAAGAAAACAAAAACAAACTAGATGCATATTTAGGAATTTGGAATCACTAAGACGCCTACTATGGCCCCTAGATCTCTCATCGAGATTTGTTCGACGTGTGTTTATTGGTTTCACTCTTTAAGATTTTTATTAGTGTCTATTCTTTCTGAGCAACAAAAAATATTTTAAAGGCACCTCTTAAACGAATTTCATTATGTAAAGGAAATTGTTTTTCAATTTCATTATTTACACTTTATCAACAATATTTTCCATATAAAATTTACGATATGCGCTTGTTTTCTTCCTTTTTCCCTTTTATGGCATCTGCTCCGAAGGAATTATTTGAACAATTTTTTTTTGGTTTAAAATAATATAGGATTAATCAAATGTTATGCTTATTATATTTAATAGTGCAAAAATATATGTATAATTCAAAGAAAAACATTATTTATAAAAACTGAAAAATACCAATAAACGTATGTCGTAGTTTAAGCAAATTAGCGATTTCGTGTTAATCATTACCAACTTGGCAGTCCACATGTATAAGTCACATGGGTTTCGAGATTAAACGGAGGCTCTGTATATCGTAAGTAGTAAGTTTGTTTAGTTCCTCGTAATTTATTTTTTATTTTGCTTTAATCGTGAATAATTTTAAATGCAATGCTCTTGCAGTGCGTATAAAGTGCCACCAATTTTAGTTGTAAGCGGAGAGCTCACCTATAAATTAAAAAACGTAATTTCACTAAGCCTGACGAAAAGTTGATGAACTTTATTTCAAAATTAAAGTTCGAGACTACGACAAAGTAAGGGCCGTTTATATATATTGTAAAACATGTTTATCATTGTTAACAAGTCAGATGAAAGATGTAAATCGTAAAATGAGGTTTGTAGTATCAATGATTTGGAGAGAACCGAAACCGAAAAACCAAGTCACAGTTTTCGACTTTTGCCTCACTAATATAACAGGTATTGGACGAAAGTCTAAGCATACTGTGCAGTATCCTAATTTACCATCAACATTACGACCCATCGAACATAGTGATGAACTTTCAGTTCCAAAACCATCAACACTATCCATCCTGGATTCTGAATTTCTACAGGAAATCAAAAACCATCCTTTATTTGATTTTCCAAGATGTTCAATAGAGACGCATCTGATTTCAGAGACTAAATTTAATGACTTAGTTCGACATTTAAACATATCAAAGTCATGGAATTTCCTTCAAGGTAACGTAAATATTATTTCCACCAAAACATTTTTTTAACTGAAATTTCTAACTGAGTTTATTTGTTGATTATTGCTGGATACGAGGGTTTCTATTTATGTATCCGGAATAATAAATAAAAACAAATATTTATCATTGAACATGGTTGAATTGTTTTTCAAAATATTCTTCAGGATAATCGATACATTTTTGCATACGTTTGAACTAATTTTCATAGCAATTTTTTCATTCCGATTGAGGTATCTCTAAAACATGCATTTCGAACACATCAACTGCTTCTTCTGGTGTCGAAAATCGTTGACCACGCTGTTTATTCTTCACGGACGGGAATAAAAAGAAATTAATTATGAATTATGAATGAATCCAAAGCACACAAATATTTTTCACGGCTAAATGTTTATGTAAAATCTTATGTATGCTTGTCATACTAATGCCCAGGAATGTCTCAATCTCACGGTAATGTCACATGACGATTTTGCTTTATCAGTTCGCACACAGTATCGATGTTTTCTGGCACAACAAGCGATTTTGAACGACCTTCTTTAAATGGGTCCGTGAGCGAACGACGTCCACGATTGAATTCACGAGTGATATACAATAGATTTAGATGGTGCTTCATCTCCAAAACTCGAGCCATCGCCAAAACGAATTGATCGATGCATTGTTGTTAAGATAATCCACGTCGGAAGTCGTAGTAAATCATCGCACGAAAATTCTAACGAGTAAATTCCATTTTTTGACTGAGATGAAATTTTAAAATCACTAAACAATACAAATAAACGTTTTGAGTATGTGTATAGTCAACAGATGCCAACATTCTTGTCAATTTCAGATACATAAATAGCAACCCTCGTATTAATAAAGGCATCCCCAGAAATAACATACAGTTGATAATTATAAAATATCAACAACAATATTCTAACGAAAGATCCTGATTAATAATATTACCTCTAACGCTATAATTTGTTACAATGCAACAATACTTACAAAAATACAAAATAATAATACAAAAAAAAATAAACTATCAGCAGAAGCCACCACCAAATACTTTTTCACTCAAACCTTAGCATCTTCTATTATTCTCTATTCAATCATTGTACCCAATTCCTTCATACATTCACAGCATATTCCATCCTATGCTCAGACTATTCTATAGCAAAAAAATACTTCTGTTTTTAGGTCACTTTCTGTTTTTAGGTCAAACTTTAGATAAAATACACCATGTTTTATTCAAGCGACAAAAAATAGAATAGAACTCATTTTTGTTTACCGCTGTAATTATATATTTTCTCTTAAACAGGTTTCCGGAATATATAAGTACTAAATACCCCTCTATAACTCTTGCAAAGGTTTTTTCTTTATTCGACTTAAAACGCCGACCGACAATTTTTTGAAGGCTTGGGAATAAATAGTAGTGAGAAGAGGTCAAATCTAGTAAATACCGTAGAATTTTCACAAAATTTCTAATTCAATTCATTTTATTTAGCCATTGTACTGATATTTTGTTTTGTTCTACGAAAGGGGTTTTTTCATGAATATTTTCCCCTAGCTTACTCATTTCATTTACATAGTACGAGATGTGTAAATAATGTAATGAGACTGATGTATTATAATCTTTTTATTTAATTGAAATTTCAATTCTACATTATCTTCTTCAAAGTTGTTGCTTTGGGAAGCCACACAGTTGTTCACTCTTCATAGCAGTGTTGGAACTCAGATACTGGAATCGCCTTCAGCTGGTCGGTTATGGCCTTATCAATGTTCTCCAATATCCCAAAATGGTGTAAATGAAAGTAAATTTTCAATCTTGGTAATAGAAAAAATCACAAAGATTCAAATCTGGTGAATAAGGGGGCTGCGAAGCTACAGTGATGTGTTTAAATGCCAAAAACTCATTAATTAAAATCACTTAAAGGCACATTGTCATAATGCAGCAACTAGTTGTTCTTGATATTCAATCTCACACGAAACTCTTTTTTGGGAACTTTTTAAGAACCCCTCTGTAAAAATACTGGTTTACTGTTTGGCTTTAATGTACATATTCCTTATAGGCGAGCCTTATGGTTATTAAAAAAGCTAATCAGTATGCTCTCCCTTTTTAATTCGCTCATTTTGGTTTTTTTTATCTGTAGTGAAGTTGGAGTTTGCCATGGGGCCGTATTTAGAAATGCGAAGTTCATCTTCAATTGCGCATAGGTCCTCTGAAAATACCTTAAACTATCTAATAACCTGATGAATTTTTGCAAAAGTTTCCGCCGCACTGGGCGCAAATCTGAAACAAAACTAGATAGCGCACCGTTGCTCGAAATTGTTGTTACTCATTTTCAAAATACACCAGAAAAATTTGGTTCGCGAAAAGAATTGCTACAGACTACAAGGCGACTCACTGAATACACGTCAGGGGTTCCAGGTGTTCTGTATTATATTCATTATCTTTGGACTTTAAGTTATATTGGAAACCTCTATGAAGTAACTTAGATGTCTCACTAGTGAAATTGCAATGTGTAAGGTTGATGAATCTTTTGAAAAATTGGAGGTTGTTGTAATTTGTAATAGGTTTAATTTTGTTGGTTTCTTTCTTGGAGAGAAAGTTTACCAATTTCTTCTGTTGTGTTATGAACTTCTTGTTAATGATGTCGAAAAATTGTTGTGTTATTTGTTGGTTCAAAACATCGAACTCAATATTGCTTAGTCTATGGGTTAATTCACTATGTATCACTTTAAGAAAAACACTGTATATAGCTTATTTAAGGAAACAATGGTTGCACGTCATCAATCTAGAGAAATCTATTGCCAATTTTAATCCATAAAAAAGAAAAAAATCATTTAAAGTTCGAAGCACTCTCTTTCCTTATTCCTCTAATTTTATTAGAATAGGATAAAAATACTGTGAGCCGGTGGACCACATTCTGTGAGTTCGCTGTCAAGATAACATTTAGATTTATGGTTCTGGACAGTGTTGCCGGCCTAACACAACTTTCTTCGTGGAATTTGTCATTTTCATGTTCTGATCGTTCTTGAGTTGTGCCTTCTAATGTTTTGAACTATTTTTACTGTATTCTTTGCTGTTTTCTATTTTCTGGTTAAGTTTCTGTTTTTATTAATTCTGTAGTAAAATATCTATGATTATAATTATGCGATTAAAAAATGCCAAAACAACTTGTCTCGTCACTTATCAGTTATTTTGAACACGAACGAGATAATGGGGCTCCTCTTTTGCCATTAAACGCTGTGAGAGAGGTATGTATTAATAAGTTAGTAGGTTTCATGGTTAATTGGATTTTTTTAGCGAGTTTCAGCTGCACTAAATAATAGTTTTGGTACAGTTAGTGCAATTTCGAAAAAGTTGAATAATAACGAAATCTTAAAATCACCGAAGAAAAAGCGTCTACATCCAAAACGAGTAACTAATCTAGATCATCTTGATGTCGGCTCAATTCACAATGAAATCTATGGATTGTATGAAAAAAGTGAGTAGATTTATATGGGAATATTGTATTTTTTATGAACTTTTATTGAACTATTTCAGAACAAATGGTTAATCTTGAAATTATTCATGAAAAACTAAAGAACATGCAGCTCTTTGATGGATGTAAAACTTCGCTTCATATACTTCTAAAAGAAATTGGTTTCAAATGGAGCAAGGATAATCCACGTAGGGGCCTGATGAAGCTTCCAGATATTGCCTTTAAACGAATCCAATTTTTGAAGATGTATCAAAATATCAAAAAACGATCTCTGTTTGATTTTGTTTATTTGGATGAAACATGGATGGATAAAATGGGACCTTGAATCACTCATGGCACGCTAATAACAAGAGGAGTATAAAAACTACAAAACTTGATGGAAAAGATGACTGCTATACCTAATGCTTAGGAGCCATTAAAAACATGTTGTCATGAATAGTTGTTTTAAGACGTGTCAATAATAACATGTAATAGCCGATATATTGTTCTTCATTCTGGGAACAAGAATGGCTTTATTCCAGAGGCCGAATTAATCTTCTCTTGTAAAACAAAAGGCGATTATCACGGAGAAATGAATCAAAATAACTTTCAGTTTTATTATGAAAACCAACTGTTGAAAATTTTGGAAGAACCATCAGTTATTGATCATGCATCAGTTATTGATGATGCATCATGCATCAGTCATGGATAATGCACTATTTCACAGTACACTGATGGATAAAACTCCAACTAGTGCATGGACAAAACCAAAAATTGCATAATGGCCGACGAAGCATATTTTTCCTTTTGAAAATACTATGTTGAAAAGTAAACTGCTGCAAATCGTTATTCAGTAAGCAGTAATTAAAGGGATAGGTTTGTGTTTCATAATGTTCTTTTTTAGGAACAAGCCTAAAAAAAAATATGTGGCTGATCATATGGTCGAAGAGTATGGCCACAAAGTGTTACGTCTTCCCCCTTATCATTACATATTCAATCCTATAGAATTGATATGAGGGAGTGGCCAAAAATGATTACGATCGTCATATAGGTCGAGATGGAGGAAGGATTGATAAGTTTGGATGTGTGGAAAGAAGCTTTATCAATAGTTACACTACTGATCTGGATAAACAGCGTCAGACATACACAAGATGAGATTGAAAGATGGTTGGATGGAAAGTTAATCCCTTAATAACTGACTTGAAAGGCGATTCAGATGCTGAAAGTTGTTTTAGTGATAGTGAATTATTAAACTTTGTGTGAACTAAATGAAAAGCCGCTATGTACATAAGCAGAAGTTTTGAAACAGGTTTTTGATTAAAACTTTTGGAGAAAAATCTTTTCATGTTACTTTTTCATTTACAGTTTTAGCGAGCATACAAAAACCAAAGTCTGGGTATTTTGGTGTTGATGTGGCAATATTGTAACGTAAGTGTATGTCATAGATTTTGATGGCGTACAACCATTATTCCCCCGAATGAGCTATATATCACTTTTGTTATATTGATTTTTCTATATTCAAGTAGCCATTTCGTGAAACCTTATTATTATGCTTTCTTTGCTGAATGTAGTGAAAATTTTAGATAGAAATATTTGCTCATTACTTTATTTACACACCTCTTATAATCCACTTATTGTTTTTTTTTCTCAAAAAAATAAATCATGAAAATTAATCTTACATCCCAAGCAAATAATGGCATGAATATACATGCCCATGAAACCATTTTTGTTTTCTTTCGCATGCTTCCAACAGCTTCTACCCATTATCTTAGCTGCTGTTTCGATTCTAGTATATACAGATGCAGATTCTATGTTGCCCACAGCTTTTTCATACATCACACATTAATGAAATTTTAAACTTATCAAAAGGCAATTAGGAACAGTCTCTAATGCATTTACCATATTGATGCAACTTTTTAAATAAAAACTTAATGATCTCACGACATTTAAACTTGTCCATTAAAAATGAAATAATATGTCCATTTTGAACAACTGTGAAATAACATAACAAAATAAAACTTCATAAAGAAAGAATATTCTAGCAGACAAATTTTTATTTATTTAACAACGTTATCTATATGTCAAGCTACAAATTTTTAGTTCAACCTACGTATTTGTGTATATTCTTTTCTCTTTGATCTTTAATCCAAGCCATTAAAATGGAATTTATCTATAGCAATTCTTCGCAACTATTTCATTATAACAGTAAATCTAAGTATGAATGAATATATTTACGTCAGAATGTGCTACTTAAATAATAAAATATGGCGACTGGTCAAAAAAAAACATAAGCTCTAGATTTATTCTCCATATATCATTTGGTAGTGGATTTACGACATATTTTTCAAAACGTATCGAAAACTGTATAGAAATTATATTACTCAAGAGTCTAGAAAAAGTCACATGAAACTACATTGCTTAATGAATTTCAGTATACGAGGTGTGTAAAGATAGTAATGATATTAGTGGAGTCGCGGTCGATCTGGCAACACTGTTGGCTACTTCTTGAGAGGAAAGATAGGCCATCAACTGATGCGTCTTTAGTACATGTTTAAACTCCCTAGAGTCACTTAGTATTTTGTCAAGGACCCACGTTTTCAGGTGGTTTAGAGAGATTCGATTATGATTAAGATAAAGCAAAAGGCCTTCAGCTGCAAGAAGTGATTAAAATGTCCACAGAATCCAAGCTCTGATGCATTGTGATCATCGATTAATGGTCATAATGATCGAATTGAACTTGACTCACACAACCGATGATGCTAACATGGTTAGTGAAACGTGCGTCGAGAAGTTTAAAATAGTCATTTGATGTTTAGTGGTAAATCTCTTCCATTCGAGGTTTGTGTTCGAAGGAATAAAGCAACTGAATCGGTGAGTTCGAAAACCGTACAAGTCCAAAATTTGACATTTTGAAATAAGATAGCTATTTTGTTTAAAATGTGTTTCTACATCAATTGAGCATAAAAACTGTACTCTATCCGTTATCCTTAACCGTTAACGTACTTCAACTGGTTGCACCCATGAAATGAAAAGAACCGTACATGTCCGTGATTTGTACGGTTTTTCATCTCAACAGCAAAATTATTGGCAGTTGTTTGTTTACAAGCACAGAGTTTGCCTTGTGTATATGTGTATTGTAAAAATTAGCTTAATATTCGCGATTTTTCAACAATTTCAAGTAAAATTATGTCATCCAGAGATAGTAAACAGGTTGATAATACTAGTAGTGGTAGCAGAAAAAAGAAAAAGGGATTCCGCTAGTTGGAAACATAACGCCATAAAAACAGCACGTTTGCAAGGTCAGGCATATGTTTCTAAGAAGGAAAAACGCTTCAATGCGAAAAATGCAGAACCTGCGTGTAGGTAAGTTAATGAGTTTTAACAAGTTTGATTTGAATTTTAAAGAAGCTGTTTTATTCAGGTGTACAAAAAAATGCATGGAACAGTTTATTGAGGGAGAAAAGAAAGATGTAATCTCCAAGCAATACAACCGTGGGTCGAAACCAAACTTTTCGTACGAAACCAAACTGAACACCCTACTTCTGGCAGCTAAATCTCCAAACGATCTTAGGGGAAGGCATAATAACAGACCTCGTAGAATATGCTATGAATGGAAAATTACAGAACACCTGAAGCGTTTCCGGTCAAAGTTTCACATTATATAACACATTATAAGTTACACAAAATATGCCACTACCGCATATTCCAGTGCAAGAATTTTTTATTTTAATCAGCTCTGGGTATACGCATTCCAAATACACAATCTTAAGGAGAAATAGTGGCGGCTCGTGAGGGAGGGCGTTGGGGCGCCGCCCCTCTAGCATTTATCACAGTAAACAATTTTTCGGAGCAAAACGAATTTTATTTCCATTCAGTTTCTTTCCTTTAACTCATTTTCCTGGTTCACCTCCTGTTTCAATAGCACGAAAAGTAAAAAGTGGAAGGGGAAAGCAAAAAAAATCTTCAGCAGCACTATTTTCTTCTACGCCCTCCCACTTTAAAAACCCACGAACCGCCACTGAGGAGAATACTGGTCATTTTTATGCCTATTATGAAGGCCAAGGTCAGAAAGGGCCTAATGAAGTGTGTACATTCCTTAATGACTGCATAATTAAACATATACCCTTGAAATCACTGAACTACAGTGTTTAAAGTTTTTCATTTATTAATTTCTAGACTCATTATGTAACATTTTGAAATTATCATTGAAAGTATGCTTTTTTAACATTAAGTAGTTAGCATAATGAGAATAATTTTGTTGTTTGATGTAACTTCTTTTATGTTCGTTGAGGCTAGTAGAGAAGGATAGTCCTGTTTGTCCAACATAGACTTTTGGAAACGACCCGCACTCAATTAAATAAACTCCTGATTTATACAATTTATTTGTTTTAATTTTATTGTTTTTAATGAGGTGTCCTAGACTATTGTTATGTTCTATTTAATGTTCTTATGTAAAGAATTTATGTAAATTAAGAATTGATTTAATTGTCTATCAGAACCTGCAAAACAAATTAGAATGTCATCAACATATCTGTACCAGTAAAGTGATGATTTAAACAGCTTATGTTGATTTATCTTATTTTCTAAGTTATCCATGAAAACTTCCACCAGTAAATGACTTAAAGGGTTCCCCATTATCAAGCCATCATTAGAAACATAAAATGAGTTATCAAACTCAAAATAATTCTGATCCAACGTAATTGACAGCTCTAAAATTTCTTTTAGAAAGCCTGGCAATTCTTTTAGAAAGCCTAGAAATTCTTTTAGAAAGCCTAGAAATTCTTTTAGAAATTAATAAAAGAAAAAAAAATTGATATTTTGCTTAATGACCAGCTAGACTTGAATCGATCGCCGTTATTAAACTTATATTGCCTTCCTAGACGTTGACAAAAATGGATTTCCCCACTATCATGTTTTATGGTATTATTAGGTCGATGAACACTTTAGGTTTTAATTACTTTTCTCACTGTTAGTTTAGCATAGTTTGTATTTGAAAAAGGCACTGTTTGTCGAAACAATTGTTAGACATACAGTTTTAAATATAGTGAGAATTTTTACATATTAATAGTTGCTTATTTATTTAAAATGAATTTCCATCAAGTATCGGCTACCTCAATTAAAGTTGATATCGTATTTTTCTACTACGATTTGAATAATATTATAAAAAGTCGAAGAACAATTTTCGCCAGCTTTTTCATATACGGAGTTGAGTTCAAAAACCGTCAGCTGTTTTTATATGTCAATGGTAGACCATTTTATTTTTTGAAAAACTGTTATTAAAAATACATTGCAAATGTATGCATGCCAATAGCCTATATCAAGTAGTTTCAACGTTAATAGGTTTTTATTGATTTTCTCGAAACGACGACTTTGAACATGTACGGTTTCCGAACTCATAGATTCAATTAATCACACAACCGTTCATTAGATTTTGATCAATAAATTGGGGATAAAGAAAATCTGCACGAAAATGGTTCCAAAAAACCTTCCGCAGGATCAAAAGAACTACAGAATGGAAACATTTCTTGACTTTTTGGGGCAGACTGGAAAGTCTGAAACAAGTTTTTAAATCACACCATTGCTCCAAATTGTTGTTTCTCATTTCCAGACCATAGTACCATACCGTACCGTACTGAAGACACATCAGATGTTAGCCTATCTCCCTCCAAAGCGGAAGCCAACAGTCTTACCAGATCGAATGCTACGCCACCAGTCTCATTACTTTATTTACACACCTATTTACACACCTATTACACACCTATTACACACCTATTACTTTATTTACACCCTATTACTTTATTTACACATTCTATTTTTAAAATATTAAAAAACTTCAGGTAGTTCTGGTGGCGTCAACAAAAATGACTTGTCATTAAGAAGTTGTCAAATGTCGTCTCTGTGAATTCCGATTTTTTGTACCAGTTATTAAACCCGCGTTGAATGAATATTTTTGATTTCCTTTTTTTCTCCATATCGATAAAAACTAGCTTAGAAATACGATGAGTGGCAGATTTTGCACCAAGGAATATCAAAAGGCCGAGTCTTTTAGAGGTAAGACCTTCGGAGACAGGTTTCATTAATAATCCTTGACCACTGTATATTTCAGATTGTGACCTTAAAGATGAAAATCCAGAAACCGATCGAAAATCAAATGATATCCGGCTTCAAGGTAAATAAAACAACTTTATTTTTATATATTTATATTTAAGTTTCGTTTTCTTATTTTAACTTAATATTTTTCTGCGACCTTGCAACGATTCGGATGAACTTCTGCCCGATAAAATCCGTAGTCGTTCACAAAAATTAGTGAACGAATAATTTTTTTGAAAAGCATCTCTGGCTATTTCTCCCATAAAAGACAGTAAGTGAGAACTCGTCATCAATTTCATTAAAACTTGAGCCAGGGCATTGGGGTCAGGTTCAGTAATTATACCGGAAATTCTGTTTTGTAATAATTTCGATGCAATACTTTTACTAACAGCAACAATAGGTTTGCCGAGATTCATGGATTTTAAAATAAAATCACCATATACGTCTGATCTTGATGGGTGTATCATAATTGCTGATTCCATAATAAGAGTTTTCTCGTGTATGGTAGGCAGTTGCTTCAAAATCGTTACTTGGGAGGCACACATTCGTTCTTTAGTTATTGCCACTAACTGATTATAGTAAAGCTTTTCATCAAGTGTTTTGCAATTACCAGCAATGACTAATTGGAATCTTTTGGTAGCATCTCTATCGTCAATTAACTGAAGCAATAATTCGAAAGCATCCAATGCTAATTTAAAGTTTGCTGACCTCTTAAACTTGCCAACTGTAAGAAATAAAGTGGTGTTTTCCAATAAATCCGGTATAATTCTCTGAATTCTAATTGCTGGCTCATTCCACAACCCCAAGTCAGTACATGGATACAGTACTACAGGCTCCTGTACTAAGGCAGGAAAAGATTGCTTGAAAATTTCTGCAAACCCATCAGTTTCTACAATAATAGCATCAGCCAATTTAATCCATTTAGCTTCAAAAAGGGATGGATAATATAATGAGTGTTCGCACATTTCAGGATCTTCACGTAGTGATTCCAGTAGTTCTACGTAGAACAGCTTGTAATTTGTAAACAAATGTAGTATACATAAAGCTATTAAATTTATATCCAGAATCATTAAGGAAGGCTTTTGCTTTGGAGGATTGAGGGCCATTCTGAATGCCATCCATGCCGCTTTACAACTTGACATATATCCACGAAAAAAACCAAAGATTGTACGCGGCATCCACCAGGCAGAGTATTTTACATGAATTTTTTCGGAATACTAGAAATGTATATACCACTGATGTAAAGGAAATTGTTTAAAATATTTCCTAATTATTTACCTCAAGGTCTTCCACGGATTCCCCTTTGTTGTGTTGAGTGGTAAATAATGTGACCTTATATCCCAAACGGTAATAAGCCAGAGCCAAATTCAAGATATATCTGTCGCTTTTCCTCTTAGTCAATTTCTCGTGCAGGATAACTACATGATCTCGTGCTGTTTGTGTTGGTCTACGTTGTAATTCAACAACCTCATGTGAAGTTGTTTCCATTTGTAACAGAAATATTATATCTTGACATTAGTTGTCATATTAGATGGGTATATAGTTTGACGTAGTGATATAAAAGAATATGCGATTATTACCTGTACTTTTACAAGGGAAAACAAAAAGTGCTAAAAACAAATTAATTAGGTGCCTTGGCATTTAGTTTCTTACTAGTCCGTTTGAAAATTTAATTATTTCGCACGTTCTGTGGTTTGTAAATAATTATCGCTCTTTTGAAACCAGAATATTCTTTAGCGAGAAAAACTGCATTCTTCCTGAATTTTTTTTTTATTCTGCTCAAGATTATGCTGCTTTGTAGAAAAATGCGTGAAAAGTCATAAAATATGAAAAACGTGGCATCGGAGATTTCGAGCTAGAGATTTTGATCGTGACGTGAAGGATATGTAGCATTAAGAGCAGCTGAATTATGGGCAGATTGCGACCAGGCAAGGCAATTTGCAGTATGATACCATCTTACCAAATATTACAAGATGTGTAATGGCGTAGTATTCGAAAGGGTTGTTGTTGGATTCCCTTTTGAAAATGAGGCAGGCCAACATCTGATGCTTTGGTACGACTCTCATTTTACTTCTCTATAGTTATTTGGTGGTTCGAGGAATGGTGCGCTATAGTGCACGGGAAACTTTTTCAAAACTTCAATAGACCTATAGAAAGAGTGTTCTGTCAAGAGCCTAAGTTTTCTGGTAATTTAAAGCGGTTCTTGAAACGGCTATAAATCAGCATTTACTGACCGGCTGAATGTCGCTATTGCTTACTTTTCTAAAAAGTGTACTGTTTGGCTTTGTGTAGTCTGGCATTATCTTGCTGGAAGATGGGATTTAGATGAGCTTGTAGACACTTCAGGTAGACTATATAATGGGCTGTAATCAAACTTCCTCAAAGAGTTGATAGGGATAACTAGCTAACCAAGTATATAGTACACATATTATAACGGCTGGAATAATGCCAGGTGTGCCGGTCAATAATCTAATTTTTTTCTTAAAAAAAAACACGTTTAATTTGGGAAAAAGGTAAAAGACATCGCTAGATAAATATTATTTCCATCTCTCTGGCAATTTCTGGATGTCCGCCCAGAAAAACGGTACATCTTTTGAGGTCCAGTCATCAGGCCAGTTTGTTGTGTGTTGTTGAATGTTGAAGTGTTTCGTGGCAAGTGCGTAAAACATCGATAAAAACAAGTAGTAGTCGGAAGGGCCTAAGTCTGGTGAGTACGGCGGGGGCCAAAAGTTCCCAGCCAAGTGCAGAAATGGTGTCTCTGACCGCTTTCGCTGTGTATGTTGGGACATTGTCATGCTGCAAAATCACTTCTCCGTGTCTTGTACCCTATTCTGGATGCTTTTCGATCAATGCGTCGTTCAGATTGATCATTTGTTGAAGTAGCGAACGGTATTAACGGTAATAATTAAAATTGATATTTTGATTAACAATACAGAACTAGCTCTTATTTCCTAGTGTTTCATTTTAAATATGGTTCTGTACACCTGCTCGATTGTTGGGTGTTCTTGTCAGAATCCCGGTATCAAGTAAGAAAATTATTTAGATTTAAATAACGAACTTACTTTATTACAAATCCAACTAGATGCATTGGCCGTGAAAGTTGGAAACATGCTGAAGAGGCCTTCATCCTGCAGTGGATTGATGATGATGATGATGATGATGATATTTATAACATAGTATGAGAATTTTGAAGCCACAAGATAGAAACTGTATATTAAAAAAATATGCATTCTAAACACAAAAGTAAATTATGTTATAACAATAACTTTTTTAACCTCAAATTCAAAAATGTCATACATCTAATCTCCCTTTTTATTTAGTTGCGCGACGTTGCCAGACTTTTGGTCGAGTATTATCAATAATCGAAAGATGAAAAAAAAGTTTGAGTTCAATTATTTAAATACTTATATAATAACATTCTGCATATATTAGACTATATGATGTAATGTTTTTTATTCTATAAACAAGACTTGCCACACATCTTGCCGGACATTCGATTGATTAGAACAAAAGTTTTCTGGGCGGATTATATCGCGAAATGGCAATGTCAACTGGCCACAAAGATCAAGTGATCTCACGCCCTTGGATCATTTTTTGTTGAGTTGTGTTAAATCACTGATTTACACAAATAAACCCCGAAAAATGTCTGACCGTAAACGCCACTGACCTTAGACCGTCACTGAAAATATACCAAGTGATATGTGCCAAAGAGTAATTAAAAATTGGGTTTCCAGAAATTCTACCAGACGAAAGTAAAATATACCAAATTATCACTTGGAGTTATCATTGTGCCATATTTTAAAGTTCTGACACTCTTATTGGGCAACCCTTTATTATACGATAATAATATTCGACCATTAATCTAACAAATATTTAATCAACTTTATAATTAGATATTGAAGATCAATTAGAAATGGCCGAATCGAGATGTAACAATTTGAAAGATCAGTTGGACTATATGAAACAAATGTATAGTGGCAACAGAGGTAAAAAACAGGAATTTTAAAAATAACTCTACTTTAAAATATCCCTTTTACTAAGATCAATCATCAAGAAGCAACGAGGAACACGACAAAAATGCCCCATCAAAAAAATCCGCTCTGAGTCGTCAAAAATCAAATGCAATCGAAACGGACACCACAGGAGCAGCCGTACGAACTATTAATAATATATTGAATGGTATTACGAATTCTGTAAATCGACTTTCAGAAATACATTCTCAGATGACAACGCCTAGAACAAGTAATAAAAATTCCCATATTATTTAATATTGGATTGATAGATAATTATCCACGGTTTTTAGACAATATTTATTATAAAAAATGAAACATAAATACAACAAACATGTTTAAATGATTATTCTGAAGCATATTCTTCAAACTACTCGCCTTTTGTTTAAGAGACGCTCTGTTCCAGGGGCAAAAAAGTGATGTTTCTTGACACGGTTGACATCGCAGTTAGTAGGAGCTTCGGTAGGGTAAGAAGGATGCGGGCGCAGATCCCATCCCTTATTGGCAATGGATTCGACTACGCGGTCGTTCGACATTGACGGCTTCATAAAACCGGTCAAAGGTGGTCATATAAACATCACTGTTGATGTTGAATAGTTTTTGCCATTTTTGTCTGGAATTTACCACCGCTGACGCTCATCTGAGAAAAAAATTATCCTCATTGCACCACCTTGCCTTCGTTTGATCTGGACAAACGTAAGTAAACCTTCTTTCTGTTTTGAAAGGTAACCAAGACTCCCTCCAGGGGTGAGATTTTCCTGGAATGCAATAAAAAATTTGCAATTAAAAATTTCCATATTTTACCAAACTTTCTGAGGGGGCAAACGGTCGTGGATTGATCGACATTGAAATATTGAAAAGGAAAACCATTTCTGACATTGCCTTTCACTGATTATCCCCTTACCAAAAAGCTCGTTGAAATCAGAGCATAACTGTGCCGCTTTTCCTCCCCTCTCAAAGTGATTAAGCATAATATGACAATATAAGTATTATTTTCGACAAGCATTTTTATCCACTAGAATATATTTATGAAAAAAAAGCAAACAAAATGCCAATTTTCATAAGCAAAAAATGGCAAAAACCAAACCGCGGATAATTATGCATCAACTTAATATCTACTATTTAATGCTTGCCCCTTTTTCCAGAAATGTCCCATAAAGAAACAACTGCTAATACCATAACAATTCCCGAACTGAAAATCGATAATAGAATGCAAACAAAAAGCAGAAGTTTAAAGAGAAAATCAAACAGAATACGAACATCATCACAAATAACATTCAAAAAAGCCTCAAGAATAGATAAAAAACCAAGAACTAGCTTGTCTAGGTCATCGGCTATTTTAGAAAAGAACTCCTCGACTGTTGTTAAAAATAAATATTTTGAAAGAAGATTTTCCAAAGGGAATAATTTGGTTGAAATATACCACAATGACGCAGTGAAACATAGCGATTCCGATGAAAGTAATTTGAAAAAGTCAAGGCAACAAATTGAACGACAAAATCAGAAAATTAGTTATGAAGTACCTCCACTTCATATAGAAGAACCAGAAATAAATAATAATTCTAAAGATGTTTCATCCGAAAAGAAAGATTCTTCAAAAACATGTTACACCTATCAAAATGGATATACGCAAGAGCTTACTCAACAATTCTATTATGATCCTCCCCATGCACCACGAATTATGAGCTGTTGCTATAGCAAAAATTATGAACTGCCCACGGTAGCATCTAAAATGAAACAAGTAGCCAAACGATACTTGGGTAGTTTAAATTTGAAGACTATTCCATTTTGTGCGGCAATTTCTACTACTCAGAGTCATAACATCGGCATTAATATCCAACAGGTGATGAACATTATCAAAAACAGACAACCTATCAATGGCATATCACCAACTTTAGCGCATAACATTGGTTTAGCAGCAGAAAAACTGAACTGCAAACCATTTTCTACCTTAGTATCAACAATAAATTCTCGAATTTCGTACGTAATTGTTAGACTTTAGTAAATATTAATTTTATTTCGAATATCTTTCTGCATTCTAGACATACAGCATCTAGATGTCCACTTTCAAAAACCTATCTTAATTTTCAACAACTTCAAGAACAAGCCCGTAATATACCGGAGGAAATTATCGAGGAAGGAGATGAGGAAATTGTTGATACACCTGAAACTAAAGTTGTAGCCATTACAGGTACTTCTACTTCTACACTTTTATTGATCCAGATGACTTACTTTTAGCCTTACTATATATATATATATATATATATATATATATATATATATATATATATATATATATATATATATATATATATATATATATATACATATATAATGATTGTCTAAAGACTGCATTGAGAATGCCAAGTGTGACCTTGGCGAAACGTCTGCCCGTTCCCAACAAACGGAACACAAACGATCGGATGTACTCCCGGACTAATAGTCTAGCATATATATATATATATATATATATATATATATATATATATATATATATATATATATATATATATATATGTGTGTGTGTGTGTGTGTGTGTGTGTGTGAGTGTGTGTGTGTATGTGTGTGTATTTGTGTGTACAGCTCGACAGGCATTTAAGGCCTTTGGCTTGGTTTACAATCTGCCGCCAAATCTGTATATTCATTGCCTTTCTTTCCCACTTTGTAACACCCATTCTAGCCAAATGCTCGTCCACCTCCTGTAGCCACTCGGTCTTCCCTCGCCTCTCCCCCTGCTCACCACCTGTTTTGTTAATCTGCTTTCTAGTAGCCTTTCTATATGTCCTAACCAGGCTATTCGCCGTGCTCTGATGATCCGCGTTATTGAGGGTTCTCCAAATACCATTATTCATTCTTCATTTGTCCTTCTTCTCCACTGATTCTCCTCCTTGATACTCCTGTATATTCTTCTCAGCACTCTACGCTCCCACACCTCCAACATTCTTTCACTGCTATTAGTTAAGGTCAAGGTCTCCAGGGCACATATTACAACTGGTCTCATTATTGTCTTATAAACTAATTTTAGAAACAAGAAAAGAAAACAAGAAGGGAGTAATAAGTAACAAGAAAAGAGTCTTATAAAGAATTTACTTTTATAAGACTCTTTTCTTGATATATTCTTGGAATCTCTGCAGGAATCTTAGCAGGAATCTTAGGAATCTCTGCAGCATCGCTGTAGATTTATTTCCTTTTGCTATTCTGGCCTTAACCTCCGCTTCCATTCCATGTTTGTCTGTAATAGTTGAGCCAAGGTAACAAAAACAATCAACCTTTTCAAAGTGTAGTGTTTCTTCTCCTACTTTAATTTTCAGCCCTCCCTTGCACATTTCGTCTTCTTTAATTCTCATTTTCATGTATTTTGTTTTATTTGTATTTACTCGGACCTCGAACCTTCCTGCTTCTCTCATTAATCTTTGAGTTACATTTTTCATTTCTAGAATTATAGAATCCTTCCAATTCTCGTGTTAAAATTGTTACATCGTCGGCGAAGGCTAGACATTATTTTTTTGTCATATATTAATCATGTTCGATGTATCTGACTTCTCCTCGACAGCTTCTAACACTAGATTGAACAAGCAGGCAGACAATGGGCCTCCTTGTCTGAGGGGGGTCTCTCTCCTTGTCTGACTTTAAAGGGGTTTGAATCATGGCGGTTTACTTTACGTTTCGCCGAAATCTCATTTGGTATTCTGAACTGTTGATCGCTTCTAATGAACCTCCGCCAATTCCCAATTCCACATGGGAATACCAAATGAGATTTTGGGATGTAAAAGGCATTTTGTTAATTGATTACCTTCAAACCGGTAAAACAATAACAGAACAGTATTACTCAAACCTTTTAGATCAATTGGACGCAAAAATTCGTGAGAAAAGGCTTGATTTAGCGAAGAAAAAAAACATTTTTCATCAAGACAATGCACCGGCTCACACAGGTGTTTTAGCATCCACCATATTCGCCAGATCTGGCCCCCTCCGCATTTTATCTGTTCCCAAACCTTAAAAATTTATAACGTGGCAAGCGCTTTTCATCAAATGAAATAGATATGGCAGCTGTAGATGAGTATTTTGAAGGACGCCCAGAAAAATCACTTCAGAGATGGAATAAATGAATTGGAGAACCGCTAGAAAAAAAAATTGAGGGGCTATATTGAGCTTAAGAAAGGATATAAGGAAGAATAAAGTCATTTTTTTAACTATAAACTTAAACTCAAAGAGATTTGATACTAAACACCGAATCACTTCTCGACGCACGTTTCGCTAGCCATGTTAGCATAATTAGGAGATGATTTGATCTTCGTCGAGAGCTTTAAAAAAATGATTCGGTGTTTAGTGGTAAATCTCTTTGAGTTTAGTTTTTCACACCGAAAGTTCCAATAGAAGAATTGAACTAATAAAGTTGTATAACTTTTCAATTAGCCCAGAATAATAAGGTCGAACTATCCTTCAGAGTTCGAAAAGTCTTTTTAGAAAACATAAAAAAATGAAAAATCATTGGAGAAAATGTATCGAGCTAAAAGAAGACGATGTTGAAAAATAAATCAATTTTTGATCATAATGGACCTACGTCTGAAACATATTTTCAATATTTTAGATAAACCACGAGTTCATGTATTTTTTTTACCAAAAATCAATTTTTCTTATCATGCATCAGTTTTATATTTTATGTGGAATGCGATCTTTAGGCCCGAAAATTCACTCAAACCCATGTCAGTTTCGATAAATTATTCTACCAAAGTTTTTACTATCTAGGCTATGTAACCTAGATAATAAAGTCTAGATAGATAACATATGTAGCCTAAATAATCAAGAGAGTACGGTGGACATTTAAATTGTAGAAGTTTGTTAGAACATTCGTGTTGTCTAGCATTGTCTCGATGGAACATAATACCATTTCTGCTGGCTCATTCAGTCGCCTTCTGGTCGATTACATATTTTAATCCACTTAATTGTGAACACTACATTTTCGAACTAATAGTCTGATTTTCATGTAACAGCTCCCTTTCAGACTTCAGGTAACTATTCCCTTCCAGTTCTACCAAATGCGTAACTCTCTTCTAATGTAAACTAGTTTTTACTTGGTTTAAGAGGCATCTTTACGCTTACACAAGGTCTCTTATGCTTAACATTATCGTATACAACCGATTTTTTATCACAGGCAATAATCCGCTTTAAAAATTGATTGATTTCGTTGCATTTCAATAGTGAATCGCAAATAGAAATTCGGTCTATCAATTTTTTTTCCCGTTAACTCACACAGCATCGGCTTTCATACATCAGCTTGACGCTATTGGTTCATTGATTCCAAGAATTTCTCCGAACTCTCGAGTGGTTTTCTTTTAGTGGTTAAGTTCATTTAAGTGGTTTGCCACTTATAATGTCTAATAAAACGAAAAACACAATCGAATAACACAATGTTTTCCCTAGTACTCGTTGGAATTCCTTCTGTCAAACATTATCAAAACTGTACACGTGTGAAATAGGTAACAGTTTGGTTTTGCGATACAATACCATCTAGCTCCAAAAACGGGACGTACTTTTGCATCAGTCCAATAACTAGAAGCATCGGTATTAAAAAATATATCTATGATAGTTCAAACAACAATGTTAAAGACTCACTCAAACTAACATTAAACATAGTTATTTTATTGGCAATATAGCGCTCATTTCAATAATATAATTAATTTATTAATTCAAATAATGTTTTAAGAAATATTTATTAAAAACAACAAAAGCGCATTTATCTCGAAAATCGAATTGGGCTAGTATTAAAATAAACTTCTTGGTTCGAAGTAATTAAATTAATTAAATTAATTTAAGCTACCTCTAAAATTTGGCACATTGAAATGTATACGCGTTATGTAATCAAATATTTTCAAATTATCGCCAAACCAGAAGCTGCTAGTTAATTAATATATATTTTATTTTATTATAAATAATAATATATGTTGTTTACCCATAGTCCAATATGTAGCTAAAACTCAAAAATAATTCTATACATAGAACTTTCATTGCCTGAAAAACTAAACCTAGCAATTTCAGGACCTTCAGGAGACATGGAGGTTAAAACAATGAATCTACCCGTCTGGCGAATGGAAAGAAACGCAAACAGCGAACAATGTACATGCATGGTTCCATCAAATATAACTTTTCAGCAAATAACGACTAAGTACCAAAGAAATAATAGAACGGTTAGTGAAAATAATATGAATTCACAGGTAAAAGTGCTACAGTTTCTGAAAACCTGACATACAATTTTAAATTATTTAGGATATTGAAAATCCGAATAAAAATAGACTTAGAAGATATAAATCCATTCGAAATCGCATTCCAAAAAATAATTCTCCTATAGTAGAAGCGCATTGTCAAACAATACAAAATAAAGGAGACAGTGAAAGTCAATTAAAAGGAAGAGAAAAAAATTTAAAGGAAGTTTTGACTAACCTTCATAATGATTTTGAAAACCTTAATAAGTATGTATGTCCATTATTATTGCAATAATTAATCATTGCTTCTTGAACAGGAAATATGAGGAATTGTGTAAGCAGAGTACAATAGAAGGAAATGAAGATTCTGTGAAGGAACTGGAAAGACTTGAAAATGAACTAAACAAGAAAGAAGAAGAAATTACAATGGTAATGGCATTATATAAAGAAGTGATGGCTCTGAAACAACAAGTTAGACAACTGAAAGAAAAAAAGAGTCAAGCCAGTATTTCCAAAGAAACAAAAACGAAATATAAAGAGTATAACCATCCAGAGGCTGCTTTCCATTTGACGAAACTATTGAAACAAATCCAACATTACCAATCTCGATATAAATCAAATTTAGGTGGAGAATAAATAGTATTAACCTTAAAAGGCAATACATATTTAATACTTTTATTTACTATTATTATTTGGTAGGAATTGAAAGTACATAGTTATGTAATTGGTATTTCTTTTAACTGGACTCGATGAGGACGAGGACGGACTGGACGAGATTTAAGGATTTACAAATAGGCTCCTTACAATATTTTAAACTCATTTAAATAATATGCTAATTTGTCACTATTATGTGCCATCTTTATTATATTCTGTTTTTAATCAAAATCAAAGTTTCATAGAAATCAAAAATTACCGGAAACATTTTCATATATTTGGTAGTGTATAAATAAAGAAATTAGAAATAATGAAATTACAATTCTACACTGTCTATTTCAAAGTAGTTGCCTTGGGAAGCCACATAGTCAGTCCACTTTTTATAACACTAGTGGAACTCAGACTCTAGAGTTGCCTTCAACTGATCCGTTATGGTATTTTCAATATTCTTCAATGACCCAAAATGGTGCCCTTTGAGATGAATTTTCAATCTTGGGAAAAGAAATCTGCTAAATAAGGGGGTTGCCGGAACCACAGGGATCGTTAATTGAAGTCACGTTAATTGATGTATAAAGGCATGTTGTCGTGATGCAGCACCAAAATGTTCCTGATGTTCGGTCTCACACGAATGACCCTTTTTCGGAGTCTCTCAAGAACTTCTCGGTAAGAATGCTGGTTTACCATTTCGCCTTGAGGCATAACGTTGCAAATGTTGCAAAACAGCAAGATTTTAATCTTTAATTTGCTCATTCTTAGGTTGGAATATGCTATTCCTGGCTCTAGGGTTCCGTTAGGGTTCCTGGCTCTAGGGCTCTAGGGTATCGTTTCCGGATTGTATGCAAAAATCCTAGAGTCGTCATCAGTAATAACACGTTCCAGAAAAATGAGGCTTATTTTCAATCAGCATACAAAAAAGCATGTTTCTCTCTTGTCTTTTTGATCCTCCGAAAGGTGTTTTGGAACCATTTTCGCGCAAAGTCTGATAAATGGTTCTGTAGATCAAATTCGACTCCTCACCGGTCATTCTGACCGATCCAATCGACGATCAGTACGCACAGGATCTCGGAATATGTGAATATATTAACTTCTTGCAGTTGAGTTCCGATGTGAGATTCATTTTCACTTAAGCCTTGGCCTTCTGAGAAGGACTTAAACCACCTAAAACCCTGTGCCCTTGAAAAACTGGCCACTGACCACTGTTTCCATAGACCTGTTGAAGTGTTGCAAAAGTCACATTGTGTCCAAGTCTGAACCAAACTTGATAGCTCATCGTTGCTCGAAATTGTTGTCACCCATTTTCCGAAAATTTGGAAAACTCAGCCATATGATGAAAAACTCGAATAAGCCGACCGGTGGTCTGATGGGTTAGTTACCCGCCTGGCAATCCAATGGTCCCGGGTTCGAATCCTGGTATAGGTGTTCGGAGGTTTAGGGTGCGTTTGTCTGCCCATTGGTGCATGAAAGGGCTATATAATACCTGCGCTGGCCAAAAACTGTCTAGGTAAAGGCTAAAAAATATAAAAAAAGAACTCGAATATACATACAAGTCTGAAACGAAAAACTTACAATACGTGCATACCTCCGCTTACAATATATAGTTTAGAGACGATGGCATTGACGAAGACGAGTATGACAAGACTCAGAAGTACACAAAGATTACAGAAGTACTCAGAGTACAGGCAGAGAATCAAAGAGTACAGAGAATACATACATCTCAACAAAACAACACACATTTTTTCATAAACAAATCAGATAAAATACAAAAGTAATGAATATAAACGAAACGGTGGTAAGGACGAAGTGGCGATGGGCTGGTCATGTAGCTTGTCAGCAGCCGGATCGTTGGGATACGAAAATTATAATATGGTCACTAAGACTAACCACACAAAGCAGAGGGAGACCGCAGAAAAGATGGACCGACAACATAGAGCAACTAGCGGGAAAAAGATGGGTTCGGACTGCCCAAGATACAGACAGATGGAGCATGCTTGAAGAGACCTTTGTCCAGCAGTGTATAGGTTGAGGCAGATTCAATCCATCGATTTTCAGATCACTTTAGAAAAATCCGGTTCACAAAAAGAATTGCTGCTAACCACCAATTAACTAGTGTGAGTTCAAACTCATACTGAATAGGCTTCAAATATTGGCTTACCTCCCTTCCCAGTTTCATTACTATATTTATACATTTTCTAGTCCTTATTTATTATAGCCTACGAAGGTGGTATGAAAAAATTCCAGCCTAACACAGAAACAAGTCTTTTTTGCTCAAATTCAGTTCTATTTCTCAACATAATCTCCTTGTAATTCTATACCCTTTTTCCAGCCATGCTCCCATCTCTTTATTCCATCCAAATAGTAATTGGCATCTTGTTCTGCAAAATAGTTGAACCGACCGCGGTGGTCTGGTGGGTTAGTCGCCCGCCTGGCAATCCAATAGTCCCGGGTTCGAATCCTGGTACGGGCATGGATGTTCATGTGCGTATTTGTATGTGTTTGTCGGTGTTGGTAAGTCACTAAATAACGCCTTTGAGCGTTGACGTGACTTAAATTAAAAAAAAAAAAAGTTGACTCACCCTTCGCAGTCCACTGTTTCGACTGTGCCTTGATTTCAGGAGTGTAGTAGTTATCCAAGTTTCATGTACAGTTATTAATCGACGCCAAAACTCCGACTTATTTCGCTTAAACTGCTTCAACAGGGCTTCGAAAATGTTCATTTGAATGCGTTTTTGGCCTTGAGTGGGCAATCTCGGCAACCAACGCACGGTTAGCTTTTTCATGCCCAAATCTTCAGTCATATGACAAATCTTTTCAGACGTTTCGGCCTCTGCTATCTCTCTCTTTAACCTTAACTTCTAGTCTCGGTCCTCCTGCTACCATCTTCCCTAAGATCTTCAAAACCTCCGACCTGATAACATCATTTACACTGATGGCTCCAAGTCGAGAGATGGAGTGGGTTCGGCCTTCGTCCACGATAGTTTTATCTGTGTTTTTGTCTTCACACCTGGATACTTCCTTTCTGTCAAACTTTTGCCATTAGAGAGCGCATTTCTTATTCACTCCCCCATTCAGCATCCTATTGGATTATCTGCTCTGGTTTCCTACGTTCTCTCCAATGTCTTGTTTCTCCCCTATCTTCACCTCTAGTTGTTAACATTCTTTCCCTCGTCCATGAATCCCAATCTAGAGGGTCGGTAATTCCTTTGGATCCCTGACCCTGCAGACATATTGGGTAATGAAAGAGGAGACTACTGTGCCAAAATGGATCTAAAAGAAAATCTCCCCATCTTACCCCTTTTACATCACAAGTCTGTCCAAGAAATTGTTCAATTCGACTAGAATACGTTGGGTTATTCCCAACGTATTATATCGTGAAACTTAAATTCTTCGAATGTAGTCCCCCTCCAACTCTCGAGCGTCATCATTTTGTAAAGTGGAATAGGCTTAAAATCGGGCGCTGTCACTTCTCACATGGCCATCTAAATAAGTGGTGACCCTCCGTCAGTATGTATCTTATATGATGCTTCTCTTTCTGTTCGCCACGTCTTGCTAGAGTGCCCTTCACAATCTGCTCTTGCGCAAAGATATGGACTTCCAAGAGACCGTCCGTCTATTTTGTCCCCTCGTGGAATTCCTCCATTAATCTTCCTACTTTCCTTTAATATAGTCAATTTCAATTATCTTTAAACTTCTTTTTCCCTTAAAATTTTCACCTATCCTCTATTCTAATATACATTTTGAGCTCTATTCCATACATTACACCCGACGATTTGTAGCAGTCCCTTTATTTATTGTCAACTACTTATTAACGGTAATTTGACGGTCGTCTAGCACCATTTGGTGAACTTTTTCAATATTATCAGTAGTGATTGCAGTTTTCGGCCATCGCGAACGTTCATCGTCAACCAAGCTGGTACGACCACGTTTAAATTCAGCTGCCCAAAATTTCACATTGGCAAATGATGGTGGAAAGTTCCCGTGAACAGCATCAAACTCGCCTTTAATTTGCATAGGTATATTGCCTTTCAATAGCAAGAATTTAATAATGGCTCGATATTCGATTTTTTCCATCTTTACAGAAACATTAACATCGACTGACATAAATGATTGCTAAACAACAATTGAGAATATTCAAGGTTATCTTTCAACGCATGCACAATAAAATTTGAAAAATATTTTTGACGAGTAACGCCATCTTCATGTTGAGACTGGAAACTTTTCAGACTACCCTCGTATATTTCGACAATTAAGCAAACCGAACAGTTTTTTTTTAATAAAATATTTTATGCTAAGCGATCAAATATATTTATACAAGTACAATATATTATACAAGTTACGCGATTGTTTAAGAGAAGATTGTTTTAAGAATTTTCATGCAGCTTTCTTCAGATTTAGAAAGAGGAACTAATCGCTGAGGATTAAAATACTGTAAATACGATACATGTAAAAGCACTTCAAAGTGTAGCTTTGTAGCTACATTCTAAAAGGTGGGTGTAGGTACTTTATCGTGTTGAAAGCACACTTCTTGTTTGGTCAGATGTGGACGCTCGGCCTGAATGTTTAATTCGTCCAATAATGAAGCGTAACACTGTGCGGTGATGCAAGCATCACACCACGAAATTCCAGAAAATCTTAGTGATTCCTGTTTCTGTAGATGAGCCGTTTTCACTTTCTTTGGCGCGCTTTCGCCTTTTCCCTCCAACTGCTTGGATTGTTGATTAATATCGCGGTTAAATAAGTCTCGTGAGAATTGTTCATTCGAATGTGTTTTTAGTCGGCTGTTTTGGTTGGTGGTGAAGAAAAAAAAAGACGGCATATTTTTACAATCTAATATTTATTTCATATAAACATGTAAAACGTGTTAAATATATGCAAATACATTCCGGGGGATTATGTGAATAAAAAATACATTACATGAGATGTCATACAGTGACAAAAAACTTTCACTTTTTCCTCTTGTGTTCTGTAGCATCATCTCTTTTTAAAAACTCGTCACTAGTCGTCCAACATAGATGGGTTTCAGCGTCTCTGGTATCTTACTTCCATCATTCTGATGTCCTGGTGAAACGTCTCTCCTTGTTCGCGGCTTACTGCATCCACATTTTCCGGAAACAAATCGAAATGGGAGTGTAAAAAATGCTTTTTAAGGACATGTGACACCCTAGTATTTCATAGGCTTTCAAGAATTCATCTAAGAGATTTGGGACCTTCCGTCTATTTTGTTCCCTCATTACTCCGGTTCTTCTTTCAAGAATTCATCTAAGAGATTTGGGACCTTCCGACTATTTTGTTCCCTCATTACCCCAGTTCTATTTTTGAATTTATCCATTCATCTTCCTGCTTTCCTTTGATATAGCCCATCTTTATTATCTTTAAACTCCTTTTTCGCTTAAAATTTTCACCTATTCCTATAATAATATACATCTTGAACTCTATTCCATGCATTACACCCGACGAATTATAGCAGTTCCTTTATTTACTGTCAACTGTCTATTAACGTTTGAGTTCCATTTGGAATATAACCATATACTATTTAATCCATATTACTTTCATTATACACTTTATGACCTATATAATATTTACTATATTTATTTTATTTTTAATGTCCACAGTTGCTGACACGGCCTTAAACTGAAAAATTCTAATTAAAATTCAAATAGGTTGGGGCAGATTCGATCGATCACACATTTTCCGGAAATAAATCGAAATGGAAGTGTAAAAAATGCATTTTTAAGAACATGCGACACCTTAGTATTTCATAGGCTTTCAAGAATTCATCTAAGAGGTTTTTATAGTTTCCATCTTCCTTGTTGACCAGAAATCCTTTCACTACAATTACAAAACACTGCCAATTCATTTTCATTTAATTTTTCTTGAAAACAGAAATCACCTAGAAGGTTCGTTATTTGAGGTCCAATAAATATGCCGGCTTTTAGTTTCACTTAATTGAGGAAATATTTCTTTTAGGTTCTTCGAATCGGTACCTTCTTTATCTATAGCTTTGACAAAGTTTTTCATTAGTCCAAGCTTAATAAGGAGCGGCGGAAAAAGCACCTTTAGGTTACAAGGGGGGCATATTTTATACTTAAGGTACAAGGTTCAAAAGGAGTTCTACGATGCCAATCTTTTTTACTGTAATATTCTTTTGTTGCCCTACTGTCCCATAGGCACAAAAAACAGCAATACTTTGTACCAAAGTACTCCTTACCTTTGTACTCCAAAGTCAGGTATAAATAATTTTAATGCCTATGATATAAAGGAGAAGCCTTTATATCATAGGCATTAAAAGTTAAGCAGTTATCCCTCGTCAACCGCGGGGGCTCCGTTCCGGTTAGAGGGCCGCGGTTGGCGAGGGATTCTTCTCTGGGTTTACAACACTTAAAAACATAAAAATATATGTATATATACATATATATATATATATATATATATATATATATATATATATATATATATATATATATATATATATATATATATATATATATATATATATATATATATATAAATTTATTATTATTCACGTATGGGCCCCGGTGGACCACGCGAAGTACAGTTAGAGGCGTTTGTTGTTGTTAGTCTTCCTTTACGCCCATACTTCATTCTTTCGCTATGAGCTTTTTTCCTTTCGTCAGGCCAAGTTGTTCCAGTCTGCCTAAATTTTTCTCTCTGGACAACCTCCCGAAGGTTAACCTTGTGTCTGAAACAGCCTCTATCCTGAATTTCACTTTGTGTAATATTTGCTGATCTTAGATCCTCTTTAATTGCAGCAATCCATTTAATTATTTCTACTTTAGCTCTACTCCTATTTTCATAAAATTCGACTATTTGTCTAGTTAACCTACTCGGATTCATCCGTTTTATGTGTCCGTAAAACTTAAGTCTTCTTTTTCTCATATCGCTATGTATATCTGTGTATTGTTTGATTTCTTGGTTTTCTGGAAGTCGGTATGTTGGACTATTTATTTGTTTGGGGCCTAAGATTTTTCTTAGGCCCCAATATTCTTATTCTTCTTTTCTTATTTTTCTTTCCTTCTTTTCAATCTCCTCGGAGTCTCTCTTTCTATTCAAAATGATCGTTTCTGCCCCATATAGACATTCTAACTTAATAACAGTGTTGTAATGTGCCAGTTTTGTGTTTTTAGATATGAATTTTTTGTTGTAAATATTTTGCGTAAGTCTCAATGCAGTTTCTGTTTTTTGACATCTACCCTTATTGGCCACTTTTTCTAATCCGTTTTGCATGATTATTTCACCCAAATATTTTGATGAAATATTTCACCAAAATAAATGATGTTACCATATTTTATTTTTAGAAATGGTGTTCTTAGTCTGTTGCAGGTCATATATTGTGTCTTTTCATAGGAAATTTGGAGTCCTACCTTTTCTGCTGCTTCTTTTAGGATTTCAATCTGTTTTTGCGCCGTTAATATTATCTTGAGCCAAAGTTGCTATATCATCAGCAAACGCCAGACAATCAATTTTGATGTTGGTTCTCCCCAGTTTAATGGGCTGGTCAATATTCAGCGTCGATTTTTTTTCATGCCACTCCTGTATTCCTTTTTCTAGAACACAGTTAAATAAGAGTGGCGAGAGTCCATCCCCTTGTCTCACTCCAGTTTTAATTTCAAAGGGCTCTGAGATGTCACCCATGAATTTAACCTTTGACTTTGTGTTAGTTAATGTTGCTTTAATAATTGCCAGCGTTTTCAGATCTAGTCCTTGTTCTTTCAAGATTTGGAATAAAGGTTCGTGATCAATAGAATCATATGCTTTTTTGAAATCCATAAATGTACAGACGAGATTTTTATTGTACAGTTTTTGATGTCTTAGGATCAACTTTGGATTCAGGATCTGTTCAGGGCAGGATCTGCCCAGTCGAAAACCTGCTTGATATTTACCAATTTTAGGCTCTAACTGTCCCTGTGCTCTGTCTAGGAGATATTGAGATACAATCTTGCAACAAACTGGGAAAAGAGATATCCCTCTGTAGTTGTTTACATCCGTTCTATCTCCTTTCTGATGTACTGCATGGATTAGAGCATTTTTCCAATCTTCTGGAATCCGTTCGGTACCTGGACCAGCGGATTTCAAAACTTCAGCAGTGATTCCATCTTCAAGCTTTGTTATTTTCAAGTCGCTTGATTTGCCTAATTATTTCATCCTCATTCGGTGGTAATGAATGTGGGTTTGTTTGTTTAGAGTTTAGTGTTGGTAACCTGTTTAAGGGCTCAGGACAGTTTAGTAGTTGTTCAAAATATTTCACAAGTTCTTTGCAATGGTCTTGGTTATTTAGAGCTAATTGTCCGCTTTCCTTTTGAAAGCAAAGACTTTGGGGTTGATAGTCTGTTAATTTAGTTTTAAAAGTTCTGTAAACATTTCTGGTGGAAATCTTTTTCTATTTCATTAAGTTGATTATTTTCATATTTTCTTTTAGTTTGTCTTCGTTCGTTTAGCTTCGATGTTTCTTTTCTTACTTCCAAAAAGATATTATAATTTATTGCTGTTTTTTGACTGTTCAGTCTAACAATTGAATATTTGTATCAAGAGTCATTACATTTCGCTTCCTTTTAGCAAAATCTTGGCCTGTGAACTCCATTAGATTTTAAAATTAGGACATGTACATATCACTATGTAAGTAAACTTACAAAAATGACAAGATTCTCCGTAATCACCTATGTAAATACGTAACCAACAGGCGTGCGTCATGGAAAAAAGGCAATAATATTCTTGGAAATTTAAAGTAGCAGTTCGCACACGATTGCGGCGAAAACGCACCACACTACTACATAATTCGATTTAAAATTTAGTCTAGACGATTTCGCAAAACAAAACCGCGGATAATCAAAAACGCGGTTGACGAGCGATTACTGTACTTGAAAATGGGACGTGCAAGGCCATTTCTGTGAAAAGGTGTATTAATAACTACCTAAATGAAACGTAAAAAGAGCATTCTCATCAATGTTGTAAAAATCATGTCAAGCTGTGTTATTGAAGTTCATTTTACACAAAAAAATATACCAATGAACACTAAAAGCGTAAGGGGAATGGCAAAAGATGTTGATATGCTGGATATAGTGGAAGTTCAATTGAGTGGAATGATTGGAGTTTTTCCTTCGTTTGCCTAGCGGTTTGTGATTTAGCGTTGTTCGATTACAAAAAAAAAACATTGTTCTTTTACATCGGTTGTTTTGAATCAGTTTTCCACACGACGTTGAAATTAAATCGTGTTTACGCTCCGTTAAATCGTGCTGTGCTTTCTGACAATCTTTGTTAAACTATGACAATCTGACGAACTATGACAATCTGACGAACTATGACAATCTATTAACCAGTAGCAAGACCGTGAAGATATCCCATTAAGGATTATTGAATATCAACTTGACCGGCCAACCTGCGTGTGCTTATTGATTTAAAGATTGTATCAAAAAGAACCTAAATCATTTGTAACAATTCGAGTCGACCTGGCTGCCAAAACTGGTAGCATTGTCTTAACTTCAAATAATAGATAAATTCATAATTATGCTCAGCTTATTTTTGCGTATTTATTGCTTATGTAAATTGACATTATATTTACCTTTTTTACAAAAATGCTCTTCTATATTTAGTTAATAAAAGGGCGTGTCGAAAATTATATCCATGTTTATTCTGTTATGCTCTGCCAAATAATGAAAAGAGGCATAGTAATTCCGCGATCTCAACAAACTTTTTGGTCAAACGACAATCAGCGAAAGACAATGTTAGGAATGGTTTGCCCGCTTCAAATCAGGTGATACCAGCTTGCAATCAAGCAATTTTGGCAGCCAGAGAAAAGACAAAAGCTTGACTATCCGAATGTTTGCCGAAGATTTTAGTGTCGACCAATCCACGATCGTCCGCGGTCTCAAGAAGCTCGGTAAGGACTGAAAATTGGCTGGATGGGTCCCGCACAAGGTCTCCGATAAAAACAAAGCCAACCGTGTCCAAATTTCAACGATTTGCTGCAGAGACATGAGCAAACACCATTCTTGAAAATTTCGTTACTGGAAATGAATCTTTGAGTGAAAAAAAAAACAAAATTTACGTTTCTCCGGGTCAGACAGCGAAAAGCATTCCAAATAATGTTCACTGTAAGAAACAGTGCAGTGCGTTCAGTGGAGCAAGAGTGGTATCATCTACTCTTTCGGATTTTTTTTCAAAATTGTTATTGATTATTTTTTCAAATGAACGTCAGCAGAAGCGAATTCCTAACAAAACAATTCAATATTAACGGTGACGTCCATCTAGCCCAGCTGGACAAGCTTCAAGCCGTCAATGCCAAAAGAAAAAACCCAAAAGTAGAAAGAACCAAATTGTCGCCTACACATATCTGCTCCCGCATTCTCCTTGCTCTCTTATCGAAGCTCTCACGGACTGCCCACATCAACTGTTCGCTGAAAAACTGGTAAGCTGGCAAATCCGACGATGATTTCAGTGGCCGATATTATAACGTAGATTGCCTCCAAGGAAAAGCACTTTTTTGCCCGTGGAATCAAGAGTCTGTCCAGCAAATGGAAAACAGTTATTCAAGAATTTGCTGCAGAACAGTCATTTAAACATTTAAACAAACGCAGTATTTTTATGTTTTTCATAATAAATATTGTGCAAAAAACTGAGAATAATTACGTATCAACCCGAAATTTCATTTCGGTGAACCATTCAAGTCTAGCTGGTCATTTAGCAAAATATCCAATTTTTTTCTTTTATTAATTTCTAGGCTCTGCAAAACTATTAAATTTTTTGGATTTATTCTCATTGCGTAACATGTTAAAATTATCATTGAAAGTTGTTGTTTGTTGAAGTTTGTTGCTTTTATAACATTAAGTGGTTAGCAAAATGAGAATTATTTTGTTGTTTAGTGTAACTTCTTTTATGTTCGTTGAGCCTAGTAGAGAAAGATCTTCCTGTTTGTCCGACTTTTGGACACCATCCGCACTCAATTAAATAAATTCCTGATTTATAGATTTTTTGTCTTATTCTTCTTGTTTATTGTCTTTTCTAGTAATTGTTAAGTAACATGATTTTGCAATTTTTTATAAACCATCATATACAGATTTAGTTATATACAATAAATCTTCATAAAAACCATTAATTTAATATATCCGGTCAATAATATCAGGAATGCAGCATACAAAATAATTACATATACAGGAAAAGTTACCAAATTAGTGTCAAGACATTTCTCCAAAACAAACAATATAAATATTACTTTTAAAACAAACAATAGTCTTGAACGCCTCATTAAAAGCAATAAAAGTCAATCAAACAAACTCTATAAATCCAGAATTTATTTAATTGAGTGTGGGTCGTGTCCAAAAGTTTATGTTGGACAAACACGAAGATATTTCTTTACTAGGCTCAATGAACATAAAAGAAGTTACACTAAACAACAGAATAATTCTCAAGCTAACCACTTAATGTTCGAAAGGCATACTATCAATGATAATTTTAAAATGTTTCATAATGAGAATAAATCCAAAAAATTAAATCTTTTAGAGAGCCAAGAAATTAATAAAAGAAAAAATTTGGATATTTTGCTAAATGATGCGTTTGTATTTGAAAAAGGCACTATGTGTCAAAACAATTGTTATACACATAATTTTAAATATAGTGGACATTTTTAGATATTAATCTTTGCTTACTCATTTGAAATATCAGCAATAATATTTAAAATATCTGATAATATTGGCTATCTAAAGGACATCAATTATTACTGTTATTAATTTGATAAAAAAATATTGCTACTTGATAACAATAACATTCATATTTAATAATATAACGAAACAAAATCAATTATTTATTATTCCTTTCTCACGATGTTTAAACCTAATTTTAACTTTTTTCATCATCTAACTCGTAAACCTATATAAGTTAACATTATACCTACGACTCAGCGCATTGCATAGAATGTTGAAATAGCACGTCACATCATTTAAATGTCAACGAAAACCGGCAATTAGGTGCCGAATTGTCGGTTTCGATATGGCAAAGATAATTGGCTGCATTGTTGGATAGCGAAATAACAGCAATCAAATCGATTTCCTATCAGTAAAATTGTCGATGCCGGCCCTGTAATTTCGCCCCGCGTTGGTGACAATGGGAACAGAACCTAGACATTATGTCAACCAAGTTTTTATGTTCCAAAAATGTTTGTTCTTTCGTAAGAGATCGTATGTATATAGAAATATAATTTAATGAAGTTGAATCAAATTAAAATTAATCTGAAAGAACATGTACCATGACCAGGAAAGTGTACCAAAAATTAATTTTTTTGTGGATATGTTATATACATGAAATCTCCCACAAGAAACACCTACTATAAAAGAAATCTTCCTATGAATGGACATTGTTACCTTCTACCGGCAGTGACACATAACAATAACACTGCTTAACTCTGTTTTGAGTGCATATGGATATTAACTTATTAATATCTTACTATAATACAAGGGTTGCTATTTATGTATCCGAAACCTATAGAGAGTATCCCATAGCGTATCCGCCATAGAGCAACTGACGATAGTAGAGATTAAAATAAGAGAATTTATTCAATAAATATGTTGCCAAATGTCAGTTATTAAAAAGATACAGGGTGTTGAAAGTAAAACTAAATTTTCGAAAAATTGATAGGTAATAGATAATTTAAAAACGGTTGAAGATATCAGGTTCAAAATCGTGGTAGTTGGGTTTTCAAAGGTGACAAATCCGAATTTGGTACTAGTTTGAGCCTAGTTCCTAGAGGGCACTTGCTACCTACTTTGTGAGGAATGAACTCACTAATATTTTTTTACCCTATAAAGCTGGGAATATTTTGAGTTCAAAATAGAGAAGAGTCATAATTCCCACATAAAAAAGGTATTTGCTATGCTATTTGCGAGATATTCATGTTCGAATATTCTATTGCACATCATGTCGATGGCTGAAAAATCTGCAATTCACAAAGTATGCCTTTAATACGAAAAAAAAAAATAAGATGTCAATGTCAATGGGTGTGGAAAGTGTCCACCGTTTACCTCAATACACTTTCACAGGCTCTTTGTTAAGTGACGCCTCACCTTCGAGAAGATGTTTTCTTCATTTCTATTCACATTGACCGCTTGTTGACTTTTTTTGTAAAAGTTCGTCTTATGTATTGATTTCATCATGGTAAACTAAAGACTTCATATGACACCACCACTTCAAACACCACCGCGCCCAATCCAATGATGTGGAAAACGTTGACTGAAATGATTTCGCACTGCAACTGTAAAATGAGGTAGCACCCCATCTTGCATAAACAACATGTCTTATCTTAAGTTTAGATTTATACCGTCCAAAAGGTTTAATAAAGCATTTTCTAAAAACTGCACATATTGATCTCCATTCAGTCTTTGCAGAAACTCAAGTGGGCCGATTAAAAAATTGTCGATAATGCCGCACCAATTATTAATTAAAAAATCGTGCTGGAAATGTCTCTCTTGGTGGCTATGTTTCGCCAGTTAAAAATTCCGCATCTGGTAAAAGTTACCTCGTCTGTAAACAATATATTTTTCAGAAACATGGGGTCTTCCTTTCTTTTATGTAGTAGATTTTGACAAAATTTTGATTTAGCCGGCAAATCTTGTAGCAATAAATTTTGAACGGGCGAAAAATGGTAGGGAACAATTTTTCTTTATGGAGAATACTTGAAACGGTAGATTTGCTAATTTCTGTAGATGCCTTCAAACGCCTAGTGCTTAGTTCAGGATTTTCCGAGATACTAACCAAAATGTCCTCTTCTTGTTTTACCGTTATACATTTTGGTCGTCCACCAGAATTATTGTAATAAAACAATCCTGTTTCGCCTAAATGATTGAAAATTCTTTGAAAAATTTGTCGATCTGGGATGATTCTAGTTGGGTAGAGTTCTTCATACCTTCTAACTGCAGCGCCACTATTGTAATTTACTTGTTCATCAACGCAGAGCATATCCCTTAAATCATGGTTACGAAACTGATTAAGTCTGGGCATTTTTTACAAATTATTTAACACCAACTCAAGATTGTTTCCACCTAAGTTTAATCCACCTAAGTTTAATAGACGAGATAGAAAACAATGACAGTTGTCATCGAGACATAATAATTTGTACACAACATTCAAGGCACACTTTGAGAATTGCATATTTTTCAGCCATCGACAAGAGGTGCAATAGAATATTCGAATCTCGCAAACGGCGTGAGATCGATATTGATCAAGGGTACCTTTTTTACGTGGAAATTATGACTATTCTCTATTTTGTAGTAAATATAAGTAGTAAAATATTCCCAGCTTTATAGAGTAAACAATATGAGCGAATTAATTGTTTACAAAGTACGTAGCAAGCGCCTTCTAGGAACTAGGCTCAAGCTAGTACTAAATTCGGATTTATCGCCTTTGAGAATCCAACTACCCCGATTTTGAACCTGATATCTTCAAGCGTTTTTAAATTATCTCAATATTTGGAAAATTTTGTTTTACTTTCAAAACCCCTATCTTTAATGACTAACACTTGCCAACACATTTATTGACTAAATCCTCTTATTTTGATCTCTACCATCACTAGTTGCTCTATGGCAGATAAGTTATGAGACACCCTGTATAAATAAAAATGTAAATGTTCGTTTGTTCAAAATCTTAAGTCTCCGAAAGTTCTCCACAGATTGCTTTAAAATTTTGACACAACGTTGCATTCGAATACGCTCATGTTTTTATATACCTATTATTTAGATGTCATACCTGTCAACAGGTAAAAACATGTTTTTACATGCGCTATCTATTGAACATAACGGCAGCACACGCAATACTAAATATTGCTCATGCCGGACAGCGAGCTTCTTGACAGCTGCTGTCACTTAGTACACTCAGTATTTTCAATATTTCTGATTGCATTGTTAAATTGAGTTCTCATATATTTGGATTTATTTTCATTTTGATTTAATTATTTAACCAGACTGAGTCACAGCAACGCGTGGCCGGGTACAGCTAGTAATAATTAAAAACAAATATTTATCATTGAAAATGGTGTTATTGTTTTTCAAAATATACTTCGCGATAATCGATACACATTTGGATACGTTGTGTATCGTGTGTATACGGGTGCCAAATCAGAACTGCATAGCGGATGGCCCATTAATTCGATGTTTTGACCGGTCAAATATTGAGTTGTTCGGTCCGATATGTTAGAGCTCGCGTTGTCATGGTGAAGAATGATCCTGCATCGTTGGTTATTTTTTCTTATATCTTGAAAGACTTCTGGCAAACAGAAGGTGCGCGAATAACTTTCGTTAGGTTCGGCCTATTTTAAAGGACCTATACAGTTCACTGCTGTTTACTTTCGGGCTCACACGCATAAATCCAAGATTCGTCACCTGTGTAGATGTTATACACGGCTTTTAATGCACCACAATTATATTTTCTGGGCATTTCTTTGCACCAATCGACACGAAACTTTTTGTTGAGTGATTGTTAAATTATGTGAAATCCAACGCGAACAAATATTTTTCACGGCTCATGTAAAATCTTGTGTATATTTGTCATACTAATGCCCAGAGATGCCTCAATATCACAGTATAGCACATGACGATCTTGCTTTATCAGTTCGCGCACAGTATCGATGGCAACGATTAAATTCACTAAACCAGTGATATATAATAATTTTAGATGGTGCTTCATGGCCAAAAGTCAAAGTGAGTTGATCGATGCACTGTTGTTGTTGAGATAATCCACGTCTAAAGTCGTAGTAAATGATCGCCCGAAAATTCTTACGAGTTAATTCCATTTTTTGACTGAGATGAAATGTTCAAGTCACTAAACAACACAAATGGCGTCCGTATAATAAAACGTTCTAAGTACGTATACAGTCAACAATGTCAAACTTTACGATGTATATGTCAGATGGCACTTAGCAACACCATTGTTGCCAATTCCGGATACATAAATAGCAACCCTCGTATCTTCTCATGAACCAACACATACACTTACTGTGAAAATGTTAGACACATATCAAAATTACTTTTTAAAGATTTTCAAAACAGCATACTAATATGAAAACTGCAGTAAAATGAATGATTACTCATCTTATATGAAGTGAAGGCCTTTCTCAAAATATTTATTGAGAAGACAAACTTAATATTTTTAGTTTTTTTAATGGATTTTATAAAAGTCAAAATGTTAGATAAACCGTATATAACAAATAATATTTTAATATTTTGTAGACTTTCTACCAACATTTATCAAATCAATAATTTTTTTTCCATACAATTATTTTATAGTTTGTTGTAGCATTACTTTCCATGAAGCCTGAATAGCACTTTTCAAATCTTTACTCATATCATTAAAAGTTAATTTTTGTTGTTCGAATAATTTTTTATATTATTGAGAGTTAACTCAGTGAGAAAGAAACACTAAGTTACGTTTTTTTTTGTAGCCAATATTCGTCTAAACCTCAATAAGTTAACTCTTCCTTCCTGATAGCATGAAAATAAAATCAGAAAAAATTATTTTCTTCCACTGCTCAGTATTGCTGGTTTGCTTGTCAATTTTTTTTCTTACAATATTTTCATACTTTTTTTATAACCTTTGTATATTCCTAACTCTTATTTACACTTTAGCTTCGCTTCCTCAGTAGTTGATCTTGTAATCTTAGAGGAATTCGATGCAATTCTCAGAATGAGTCTTTTTCTCTTTTTGACAGAATAATTCTGGCCTCCCCGTTAAACGAAAAGTTTCGCATTTCCCGCCAGACCGAAACAACTTGGCAACTAATGAAACACCCCATTTTAATCGGCGTCCTATGTCCCTACAACTAATCCCATCTACGTGTAACGAAAAAATTAATCGCCTTTCTTCTGAAAAATACAATTTTTTTCCCATATCTAATGAATCACCTACTTTTGATTTTGTTCTATACAAATTCACGAGATTAAGTGAATAAATATCTGAACTAACCTGATAAATTGTGACAAAACCTCTAGAGGACTAAGACATATAACCTCCAAAAAGTTAATATTTACTAATAGTTGTTTTATATTCTCATAAATATTAATTAAACCTTTTACATTTTCCAGCATTTTAACTTGTATTTGAGACAGATAAAAAAACATTAAAAAGAATAATGAAACTTAATTATATATATTCTTTATAAACTTATATTTTTAATTCTTTGAAATTCCTATGATATGATTAATAACACTAACACCAATATATTATACACTAGCATACGTTAACACTAACACAATATTTTCAAAACACTAAAATTAACTTCTTCAAGTTAATTCGAACATCGAAAATATGAGAACCAACCAAACTCATTCTGACCCAATACCATAGTCGTTTTTGACTGCCTGTTTCTTGAGTTTGATTTATGTCCTTACGTAATGTGTGCCATAGTACGTATCTCATGTATGCTATCAGCCTCAGAAGTACACCTTACATTCCCTCATACTATTCCTTTGTTAGACTGATAGATTCATCCTTCTTTATTCTGGATTCTTGACTTCAAATTTTGCGCGGTCAAAATTGTCGCGATCAAATGCTAAGCTGTTAATCTGCAAGAAATAGGCCTGAGGAGTGAAAAGTGTTCTCCCATCACTCCCCTTCCATTTCCTCTCTTGCTACTCCCTTACTGCTTCCTAAACTTCAGCCTGCTCTCCTACAAAACCACTGTGACCTTAATCCCCTCAAATGACATATACACTAACAGTGTTCCAACGATGCGCATATGTCCATGGTGATTTCTTATAGTGCCATAGTACAACATATGAATAGCATCCTTCCAGCTGAAACTGCAGCCATTAAAAATGCCCTTGAATTCATGCTTTCACTTCCTCATTCTGCCTGGCTGATTTGTTCAGATTCCCTAAATGGGATGTTCAGATTCATTCATATTATCAGACGCTTTGATTAAGCTTCAAAACTCTCTCTCAATGCTTCAGAATCAGATTCCAATAAATATCCAGTCCTCTGGGGTTTAAAGAAAATTAGCTGGCAATCATCATGCCAAATTTGCTTTAGTTTGATTTAGGTTTAAAAGGATCGGTCATAGGATAATAAAAAACTACATTCCATTAAACCCAACTATTATGAAACCGCCCACCCCCCTCTTCTTAAGCGTCTGACACAACCTTTAGATTGATCATTACTGGCTTTCACATGGTCATCTTCTATGAGGAGAATCTCCATCTATCTGTAACTACTGTTATGTCCCTTGATCGGTAAAATATATCATTGTTGAGTGTCCGAACTTCTCCCTTCATTGAGAGTGATATAACTTATCGCATCACCTCCGTGTGGCTTTGTCAAGAAAATATGTGTATCCTCTTTTTTGTTTCCTTAGAGCCTTCCTTGAAAAAAATTAAGCCAAACAAGGAACGATGTCGCTTCATTCCCTATTCTATCAGTTAAAGTATTTATTTATTTCTTCAGGCTATAACAATAATTTTAACTCATTTAACCTGTAAATATAAGCAAACTATTTTATTATATTTATATTTTCTAATTTTATTTACATTGCTGTCATATAAGTCCCCGGCTCTGTTCTGTCAGCCACCTTTATAGAACTTAAGAGTGGCATATGTCTTTCCTGTTCAATCCATAGATACCTGTATTTCTCTTTGTCTCAACATTAATTTACGTATATTATTGTATGATTATCAAATGATGATCATCATCATCATCGTATCTTGCCATGAGTGGTTTGGTCCAGCTGGAAATAAAGTTATTTATTTAATTGGTAAGTATTATTTTGTACGTAAATTTTTAGTCACGTTACCACCCCGTGGACGCCGTTTTAAGTCTACAGGAGCCATTTGAAAGAGTTGACTGGCCTCTTTGAAGGAAATAACAGAAATCAAAAATAAACTGTTTCAAAGGCTGAAAAAAAAATGGAATAAGTGTCAAAGGAGACAAAATAAATTTGAATAAATAACTAAATACTTTGTGTTTAATTTAAAGGTATTTTAATTGTGACAGCTAATTTTCTAGTATAGCGGTGAGTCGGCCCTGGAGATAGGTGATTCTGAAGGTGAATGCTGTTATATGATAACTTTTACTCCTCTCGATGTTGAAGACTGAAGATATTCGAGGTCGTCAGGTTGTCATCTTGCTATATATTCTGAAGGTGAATGCTGTTCTATAACAACTTTTACTCCTCTCGATGTTGAAGGCTGAAGATATTCGAAGTCGTCAGGTTGTCATCTTGATATTTTTGTTCGCAGCATCTCATGAGCATGATGAGCTTGTAGCTAGACATATCGAAATGGATACGGTGGCTAATATTCTAAAAATGCTCGTTGTTCAGATACATCAATTTTATTTTTTCTACCGCCATGTCTAGCGTAAAAAGCTACCTGATATTTCGCCCCTTTGTTTTAAAGTTCTGAACATCTGGAATTAGCGGTTCAATCGGCGTACTATTTTCTGCAAAATTGCAGAATGCCATACGAAACTGCGAGTTCACGTAAATCAAGTATTACGTATGTCGGGGGATTACTGTAAATAAAGGGTTACCCAATAAGGGTATCAGAACTTTAAAATGAGTTAAAATGATATTCACAAGTGATAATCCGGTAATTTTTATTTTATCTTGAGAAACAAATAATGACTGATGAAATTTTGAAAATAATTTGGTTCAAATGCCTCCCTCGGTTTCGTATGGTGAAATCCATTCTGCAGACTCAATTTTCGATTGAGCACACCACGTAGTATATTTGCAAAGGTGGCCTGAATAGTTCGTTTAAGGCCAAGAACTGTTCGGAGTTTATTTCTATAAACCAAAGATTTAAATCAACCTCACAAAAATGCGTAATATCGCCTAATCTTGGTGGCCGGTTGACATTACCATTTCGCGAAATAATGCGTCCAGGAAAAGGGCGCTTCGTCGGAGAAACATATTTTTTCTCCAAAGTGGGGATGACCTCCCAACTGCTCTACAGTTTAATTCATGTACTGTATATCTTTCCAAAATAACAATCAGGGAAACATTACAACAACAATCCATTACAAGGCATATAGAGATAAAACAGGTGAACTGGTTTGGCCATTCATGCAGAATCTCTCAAAAATGAGAACATACTGATCAAGAAAATTGTGGAAATAAGAAGTGCGGATAGAAGAAGAAAGAGTAGACCTAGAATTACCAGGTGTGGCGGTTAATAATTCTTAAGTTTTCTTTAAAAAAAACACCTTTAATTTAGGAGAAAGGTAAAAAACGGTTTCTTCTACGTATGTACTATCGCTAGCTGCAGTTTTTTTTATCTCTCTGGCAATTTGTGGGTGCCCTCCCAAAAAAACCGTACATCTTTTGAGGTGGTCCAGTCATCACGCCATTTTTCCACATTTCCGTAATTGTTGTGTTTCATGGATACTGCGTGAGACATTGATGAAAACAAGTGGTAGTCAGAAGGGGTCAAGTCTGGCGAGTACGGTGGGTGGGGCAAGAGTTCCCTGCCAAGTGCAAAAATGGTGTCTCTGACCGCTTTCGCTTTGCGTGATGGAGCGTCCTCGTGCTGCAACATTACTTTTCTGTGTCTAATAATCCATTCTAGTCGCTTTTCGATCAGTGCATGGTTCAAATTGATAATTTGTTAACAGTAGCGAATGCTATTAACTGTTTCACCTGGTTTCAGAAGTTCATGGTACACGACACCCTTCTAATCCCACCAAATGCACAACATTGTCTTTTTTCCAAAGTGATTCGATCTTGCAGTCCTTTTTGCTGGTTGTTCTGAGTCAACCCATGATTCTCTGCATTTTGGGTTCTCGAAATATATCCATTTTTCTTCTCCAGTCACGATCAGATGCAAAAAAGTAATTTCATGCCGAGAAAGCAAAACTTCCCCCACCGTTTCTCGCTTTTCCATCTGTCTGACGTTTATCACTGCCTTCTTGAAAAGCAAGAAAAGCAGTACGTGTCACAAATGATCTTTATATGGCTCGAAACTCGATATGTTCACCGCACGAAAAAAAAATTACGCTAACTCGAAGTCGTTTGAGTTTTGAAAAGTGCTGTCGGCATCAAAATGACTTAAGAGATTAGACTGTAAACCGAACCAGTTCCCGGTTCCCGTTTCTAGTGCCATTTCTTACAAAAAGTAAGAATTATTAACCGCCACATTTGTACATGGATACAATTATCCAACATAGGACAGATTAAAGGAAAATCTATGATAGAGATGAGAACCATCGCAAACGATTGCGGGGCATGGAAAAAATGAGTGAATAAATAAGAGAAACACTCCGACGCCTATTTTGGACATGTGGAGTCGAAAAAGAAATATATCTTTCCATGGTGAATTGACACAATGTATTGAACACAGCAGTCTATGAGTGACTTTTACATTTCAAACAGTATTGACGCTATTAGATTTCAAAGTTCTGACACCCTTAATGGAAAATTATTTATAACTACAGACTACTTAATACATTCATTACGAATAATTTAAATATATCAGATGGGTCAGAGCCAGAGAACGATAATCATCCCCCTTGACAATTACAGTTACGGAACAAAAAAAACTAAAGGGTAACACCCCCTAAATAAATTTGATGGTAAAATTAAACTAAACAGAAGTCAAAAAAGTTCCGACTCATCGTCTGTTGCTGCGAAATTAAATTCAGTTTACATTTCCCACATAACGAAAAAATAACACCCAGAAGAGAAAACGAAAGTAACCCTCGTCGGTTTCGGCGAGTCTCCCCCTTTTTTTGTCTGTGTGTGTGTCCAATTCATTACGAAACCTTTTAGTCTTAATGTAGATTGATGCGCACGGTGAACGTTACACGCGACCGACGTGCGTCCATTACCATCAGGCAACGGGAAAGGTGAGAATGTCCTTTCTGACCCTCGGCACGTGGGGTTAAACGACGCCACGAGCCGTCGCGACGCCCCTAATAATTCGTTTAGTGAACGCTGATAGTCATCGGTTTAAATAAATGGGTCTTTTTAAGAAAAAAAAATGCATCAGTTTGTTCTATTAGAACTTTTGATGTGACACTCAAATGAATGATGTGAATTCACTCGAGAAAATTATCCACTAAACACTTTTTTTCTCGCATTAGAACTTCTCAACATCAGAAGTTGCTTCAAAATTCAATTATAATTGGCTTGTAAATCACTTACAAACTAAACTCAAAGAGATTTGCCACAAAACATCAAATCACAAGAAATGATTCAATCTGATGATGCTTTAGTGAAACAGGCGCCGACAAATTGAAAACTAATTAATTGATGTTTTGTGGTAAATCTCTTGAGGGTTTTTCGCAATAATTCCAATATAGAAACAGATCTCTTACTTCTAATCATAGAATTTATTTCAAAAAGTTGACTCTACTTTCGCGTTCAGTTTATGTTTTTATTTAAAAGAAAAGCATTCTGTCATAGCAATAAGCAATTGGTGTGATAATGATAGTTGACAAGTAAAGAATCACTCCAATCAGCAATCTCTTTTACAATTAAACTGTATGTTCTGATAATGTGCTCTAAATTAAACTAAACTAATATAATCAAATTATTCTATTGGAAACCTTAAGTGTGAAACACTAAACTTCTGAGATTTATCACCAAACAACAAATCAGTTTTTTAAACTTCTTGAATAGTGAGTAGAAACAATAAAAATAGGTTAGATTTTAATATATTTAGAAAAAAAATACCACCATTTCGAGATACATTCCTAATGATTGAAATCATAGCTTCCGTAATAAGATGGCTAGTTTAAATTATATGGTAAATGTGGCAGGTGTCCGAAGTGAATTGTTATAATAAGAATATTGTAGACAGATTAATTAGAAAACTTACATTTAGATAATTATTAAAATAATTTTCCACTTTCTCTAACAGAAACACAACAATAATAAATTCATGGTAATATCGTTTGATTAGGTGGACTGAAAAAAGTGGACATTCCGGTAGTCTACAAACTATATAGTAAATTAAGAATAAAAAAGAGTAAAATAAAAATCCAATCCAAAGGATAAAGTAGATCAACATGAAAAATTAGGTATTTATGAAATTACTTGTCAAAATTATAATGGAAGATATATTGTGTAAATTAAAATATCCATATTTACCATCTTTGCACACACATTGCCCGCATTAGATATAAGAGTAATGAAAAATCAGTTTTTGCCCAACATGCCGAGCACTCGAGCATGACCTAAATATAGATATTTGTAATTTAAGATCTGGAGTGGACAACCAGTTCAGCATGTATCCCAAATATCTAGGGGCAATGACCGTACACTCTCCTTCAAACAACACATAATAAATACCTGAGAAATAACCTGCTTCAAAAACTAACATACAGTATGGGAGCGAATGCTGATAACTGAGAACATTTGCCTTGACCCTATCTTTCTCAGTAGCTGAGTATGCGACACCATTATGGAAACAATTCACACTTTAACAAAGATTGGACCATGTCCTGAATTAAGCATGCCAAATAATTACTGGGTATTTAAAACTGACTCCCGGTAGTCAGCTTCATATTTTCAGCATTATCGCACCACCTAAAATTAAGAGAGTTTTGGCAAGTATATCCGAGCGTAAACAGCAACAAATTAACCCACGTCATCCGCTGTTTAACAAAATCGCTGCAGAGCAGGCTAAAATCGCGAAACAGTTTTCTGACATCCGTAGCACCTTTGGCTGCTTGTGCGTCTGGTCTCAGACTTGAAATATGGCATAAGCCATTGACAGATTAGATAAAGAATTTGAACTACCTTTAAGAGAGTGCCTTCCAACTGGCTCGGGCGAGTGCTGGGCCACCTGGGAAACCTTTAATAGACTCCGGGCCGATAGTGGTAGACTTAAGGCAAATCTGCTGAGATGCGGATATCAAACTGACCTCGACCTGTGCTCTTGCGCACGGACCCAGATCATGAGCCATCTGTTGGTGTGCCTAGACTTACCAGCCCCGTGCATCACCAGGGACCTTGCCCCTGGTCTTTCGAAATATGATCATCCAGCTGCCCTATGTGTAATCACTGGTTGTGCGTGCACATTATTTCTATATCATTATTTGTTCTATATCATAATATGTTACTTGTGCTCTGACTCTGTATTTGCGTAATGTTTGATGGGTTGGACACGAATAAATAGATAAATAAATAAATAATTTAAGACTTGTCAAGCATATAAATAATAATAGGGTTTTGAATACCGATAAAAGCATCTAAATAGAAAAATGTAAGAAAGTCGTGAAACGGGATAAAGGACCTATTCCGTTCAATCAACGTTTTCAATTATTAATGTAACGCTTAGTTCATTTCAGGGTTCATGATTGTTACACACACCATTAGGTACGGTTGCGATTTAAATAGAACAGTTTAGTTTTAGAATTAGATGGAATCATCTCCTGATGATAGTTAGCGAAACGTGCGTTAGCAAAAAGTGACTTCGTGCTTTAGTGATAAATCTCTTCAAGTTTAATATAATCCACACAATAGTTTATTTATCTGACACCTAGTTAGATCCGAAGACTGAAGGCGTTTCGATCTTCACACTTGAGTATTATCATACAATGTAAAAATATGTTGTCTCCTTTTTTACCTACCACCGATCCGCTATAACAAAAAAAAACTGTAAATTTTACAGTAATTAGCTAATCATTTTCAGATTTAGGACTCCAAAATACTTCATATACACCTATTTTCATCAATTACCTCAAAAAAGTTTAAATTTGTTGGCCTGTGTTATCAATAAAAAGTTATCAATAAAAAAAATAGGGTCAATTTTCCACTAAAAATTGTATATCGAGTATTTCAACAAGCAACCAGCTAATATAGTACATATGGGGTGTGATTTATAGTTATCGGTTCGTAATTTTTTGAAAATTATGTTAACAATGATGTTGTATCAAAAAATGTTAATAAAAGAGCTGCCATATAATCTAATATTGGGTGGATGCATAATTATCCAAAGTTGATTTTTGCGCATTTGCTTATGAAAAATGGCATTTTGTTCTTTGTTTGTTCATAAAAATACTCTTCTATATTTAGTTCATAAAAAAGCGTGTCGATAATTATGTTCATTTTCGTTATACGAGGGTTGTCTGTAAAGTAATATCTCCAAGGTGCTGGAGTCGTGAGAAATGCTTTAACGCAAGATCCGACAGTACTGACGTGTAGCTTAGTTTCCCGCCTACAAATCTCCACTACTCAGAGCTGTCTGCGATGTTCAGTCTTTGTTTGACAGTCGTTCGCGTTGGAGCTTCCACTCGCCGCTACCGCCAGATGTGGTTACGAATCACAGGTCTTTTGTATGCCAGGGGCACTACGCCTAGAGAAAATTGGTGCAGAGAGTTTAAAAATGGACGTACAGATGTCCATGATAAACAGCGAGCCGGACGGCTATCGGTTTCGGACGAAGCGATTGCAAAAGTGGAGAGCCCGAATCTAACACCAAGTTATTATCATCTCTTTCTTGCACTGAAGTCACACCTGGATGAAACAAATTTCAGAACCGATGACAAGTTGAAAGAAGAGGTCGTACGCTACCTGCACGCCGCGGCGAGAGAGTTCTGCGACACGGATATACAAAAAATGCTACGTGAAGAAATACATCGATCGCAACGGGGGCTATGTAGAAAAATAATCGATCTCCAGGCTTTCAAACGATGTATAATTCATTGCAAATAAATGTGATTTTCTTTGAGAAAAAATTGGAGAACTTATTTTACGGACAAGCCTCGAATTATGCTGCGTGCCGCTTTTCATCATTTTCCGCTTCCGTAAAAGATAGAAAGCGGCACAGTCATTCACGATATCAACGAATCTTTTGGAACGGGAACAATCAGCAAAGTAGAATGTCAGGAATGATTTATTCGCTTCAAATCAGGTAATGCCAGGAAGGACAAATCAGGAACAGGTCGACCATCGAATTTTGACAATCAGGCCCTTTTCACAGCTGTGGAGGAGGTAGAATGTTTAACCTTCCAAATGTTGGCCGAATATTTCAATGTTGACCAATCCATGATCGTAAGCCGCCTTAAAGAGCTCGGTAAGGTATGGAAATTGGCTGGATGGGTTCCGCATAAGCTCTCCAACAAAAAAGCCGACCATATCCGAATTTTTAACGACTTTCTGCAGAAAAATGAGAAAACACCATTCCTGAAAAATCTCATCCCTATAGATGAGTTTTAGTAATTCTTCAAAAACGTCAAAAGGAAGGTTTGTATTTATCCGGGTGAAACACCGGAAGGCATTCTAAATGATGATCGGTATAAAAAGGCAATGTGATGCGCTGAGAGATCCTTGCAAATGGCATCTGCTACTAATGAAATGACAACGGATTTTTTCGATTTTTTTTTCAAAATTTTTATTGAATTTTTTGAAAAATAGCAGAAACCAATTCAACATCAACAGCTCGACCGGCTTCATGAAGCCATTAACCCCGTAAAAGAACCAAATTATCTTCCATCGCTCAAACGCGCGTCTACATATCGAGGATCGCGTAGTTGAGTTCATTGTCAATAAGGGATGGGATCTACTTCCTCATCATCCTTACTCTCCTACCGAAATTACCACGGACTACCATGTCAACCGTTCGAGGGAAAACTGGCAGGCGGACAAAGTCTACGATTATTTCAAATAGTTGGTAGCTGATATCAAAGCGTAGACTATCTTCAGAACAAGCGCTTGTATCCTCATAGAATCGGCCGTCTGCTAAGAAAATGGGAAGCAGTTCTGGTGAATAGACGGTGAATATGCTCCAGAATAATCATTTATACATGTTTCTTTTGTATTTTTCTGTTTCGTTTTGCATTACAAATAGTGTGTAAAAATATACGGATAATTATATCCGTATAGAGGATATTTGAGTCATATTATTTATATAACATAAATGGTAGCTACTTAACTTTCTATTATTAATTAAATAATAGTTAAAGTTAACATTACGTTTAATTTAAAATTTAAAAAACTCCTCGTTGACATACACCATAGATCTTTATATCGTATAACACATTTTATGAAAAAAATAACACGACACGCAGTTATAGTTAGTCATGCTTACTAATTATAATTTTGTACCATAGGGAATAGCTCCTTATAAGGAAATAATACGCTGTTTTAAGTAGCAGCATTATATACGAGGGTCGAAAAGTTCTCAGCCAAAGACTATACATTACTGATGTCCCTGACTATACTTAATGATGTCCCACCTTTTTAATACCGTGAACATATTGTGATTTTTCAACTTTGAAAAAAAAGAGGTTGTCTCCGCATTTACATCATTATTTGAAGTTAATCTTCGTACTGCGAACCATATCTTCAGGTTTTGAAGGTTTTGAAGAACATGTGGAAGCACCAACTCGAGACGTATGCGCCGCAGTGTGAACGTAGTGAAAGAGCACGTTTTTTCAGCACTTTTGATGTGGATGTGGCCGTATAACCTGAATAACACTCTTCAATGGATCAAGTAGTTAAGCGTAATAATCCCCCTGATGGCCCTGCCTTTTGGCAGGTAGTCTGTGAGTACACCACGAGAATCCCAACAAACCATAGCCAATAGCTTTTCCTGCTTTTTAACTGCTCCCAACCACTATTGGGTCCGCAATTTCATCTCTCGCATCTAATCGTGAATCAATATTTCATAACAACTTAATAGAATTACATTTAAATAAATTTAAACGGTCTTGAGAAGTGTCCATTCGAATGCGCCTTTTCATTCAGCACATATCGAGCCAAAAGCTTTTTCATACCTAAAACATCATGCAAAATGTAGTGAACGTGGTCTATCGAAATGTCTACAATGTCAGCAAACTCGCGTACCTTCAGTCGGCTATCATTTATTACGACATTATGAATTTTAGTGATGATTTTCTCGATCCTAGTGGTTTTCGGGGATTATTAATCATATTCAGTAGATCTACGACCTGAATTTTAATTCAAAAACCCACATTTTCTCCAACAAAATCAAACTTGACAAATATCATAGTCATTTAATTATACACCACCTCTGTGTCAGATCGAAAATATTTCGAACGACCCTCGTATTATCAAGGCTTCTTGATAACTATCCATTTGATGAATCTCCTATGACATCTAGCATAACAAGTCCCCTAAAATGATTACGGTATATTTTTACCCGAAAACTTTTAGCGAATAAGATATTGTTAAAAATAATTATAATTATTCAAGGATTAAAAATAATTAATATTTTTGCCTGAAACAAATATATCATTAAATAATTTAACCAATAATTTTACTCTATTCTCCAAAAAAAACTAAACAGAATCATATAATTACAAAAATTCCCAAGGAACATGACAGAAATATGAATCATCTAAAACAAACCAGCGACAAACAACAACCACATTTTGTGGAGAGGCATTTAATATTGTTTTATGAAAGAACCATAATGTTTTACATATGTATACGTGATGTAATTTCAGTACCATTTTTGAATATTAATTGATGTGATGACTAAGGCGAACACCAAAAATGTGAATTTTTCACCAAGGCAGCCTTTGTTTGCCATTAACATAACTGTACTTTTAAAAGGAACTGAAACAATGTGTTCTAAATATAACGTTTCAAAATAACCTGTTTGATATTATCTTTAAATCATTAACTTAGGCTTCATTAAGCAATATACCTTTTTTTATTTAAATAGACATTTTGGAATATGTGGCGCCATCAAACGGCTGTTTGTTGAACTTATGTTAGATAACTATTTTGTTACCGAGCTAGTTCCTGGCCAGATGGCGCAACCAACATAGTTCTAATTAAACAAGCAGCAACAGAATGCTAATGCAACAGATTCTTTTTTATTCAACATTCTTAACTCTTCTCACACTTTATTGTATGGTTTTCTTTGTTTCGCTCATTTATCATTTTTGGGGATAAATTATTGAACATCATATTCATATAGAAATTGCTTATTTACAATATGTTCTTATTTTTTAGAAAAATCGTTTGAAATCAATAAAATTTTTATTAATTATGTGTCACAAAAATACAAATATAAATCTAATATTTAGAAGAAAGAAAATTAACTCGGCTTTCTTTACCCGTATAAGGTATCTTTTACTTCATCGCATCATTTAAATGAATAAACTCCACAATAGCAGTAACTCCTACTCATTACAGCCTTCGTATTACATATGATAAACCGCTTAAAGTTGCTGCTTTACTTTCCATTAGGTCCTATACAGTGCTTACATATGTAGGCAGAACTAAATATTACCGCTCTTTGTCAAGCAATTACACATTTATTGAAAGAGTGTCTGTACTCCCAATTATAATTGGAATTATGTGAAGTTTCAAAAACCACATTTTGCAAACTTTTATAATTATATATCTGTATTTAAGTACTTTCTCCGCTCTGAACCACTTTTCAATCTAGTGGTATAGGTATATCTATCGACTTGCCGGGAAACTTGGTAGGGATTTCCATTTAGTTGTTTGTAAACAAAACTCTATATTAGATTAGTACTGTTAATTCACATATTATTAATTCATGTGGTATTTACAATTTAGATTCGCTTTGATTTGCTTTCAGATAGCCAAATTGATTCATATTGAAAATGTCGGTCGATAACTTGTATTTATGCCACGGAATGTTATTTTATTTAAAAAAGAACAAGAACGCTGTCCAAATAAAAACAAGATTTGTACCGTTTACGGAGAGAGCGTTCTGTTGGGGAGATTATGGTGGATGCAAAAAGGGTTTGGTCGGTTTAGGGCAGAGATTTCGACTTGGAAGAGCCCCATCGTTCTGACCGTCCTTGAGCACTGATATAGGGGAAATAAGGGCCATAACAGCTGAAGGTCCTCACACCACGGTCCGTCATATAATAAATGAGTTACAGATTGGCAAATCAACCGTTTATGACCATCTGAAAAAAAAATGGGTACGCTTCTTTCAGGTCAGGGGTGGATATTTTGACCTGGAACATCAGCATTGCACTGGTCGTCGTTGAATCACTGATGTCGATTAAATAAAGACCATAATAACCTAAGATCCATCCAACAGGTACTTTTGCCAATGCGATGGGTTCATAGTATCCGAAAATAGTGACCGAAATCTGCTGGACCGAATCTCTTCGTGCGATCTTTGGTTGAAAAAAATTATAAGGCTTCATTTTTGAAGAGGATGATAACTGGTGATGAAAAGTAGATTGTGTACAATGAAGTGCAACGAAATTAGTCATTAGGATTTCATCTGAAGAAAATTATGGTCGAACCGTTTCAATCTGTTTGTTATATTCATTCTCATTTTTAATCGAATTTGAGGTCAACCATATATACCAAATATGATATTCTTGTGCTTTGAATTTCATATGCTGTGTTTTTTTCGATAAATTCCTTAGATAGTGATGCAAATGCTATACAAAATAACAGAAGTTACAGAGAGTCGCTTTGAAGGATATCCCTTTTTATGTTACATTTTGTTTGTGTTAAGCCTGAACTGATTGGAGGACTAAGTTAGGTTAGACGTTATGTTAGGTACCTATCACATAAAGTTGGTAAAGTGTAATGTAAGAGAGAGGAAGATTAAATGTATCGACCCCTAAAACGACCTTCTTCTTGTCCCGATCGTTGAAGAAGAATTTCTCAGTCGTATATCCATGGCCAAAATGTGATACCTCATAACTTAATATCATATTATATTATACTCAAATACATACGTCATAACTCAAATTTTCAAAAACTTTTTTATATTTTCATCTAACCCGTAGCTTAGCATTTAATCAGTCTGTGATACTTCGTACAAGAAATATTAATAATTTTTTAATACGAAATCAGTGTCATCGCATATATAGATGAACTAATTTTAATCGAGATAATTTGAATATCATCAAGATAGCGCAGCAATTGGTACTGAAATATGCAGGAGTTAAATTTACAAAAAAAACTAAAACAAAAACATATACACTTTTCCGACATGTTTAATGTTAAAACATGCTGTGTTAGGTAAACTTTTTTGCAGAAATATTTAGATGATCTACTGAAGCAGCCTTCAGATTATGACAGAAGCGATACCTTTATATTATACTTAAAACCTATCTTTTGAAATATTAGGTCAACAAATAAAAAACCCTTTTTTACATAAAATGAATATTTATTTATACAAAACCAACATACATGTCAATTTTGAAAATAATCTCCATCACGTTCGATACATTCTGTCATTTCTCGAGCAGCTGGCGAATCCCTGTTCGGAAAAACGATTATGGTTTTGATTCCATAAATTCGGTAATACAATTTTGAACCTCTTCGACTGTGCGAAAGTCTGTATAAACAAGATAATGTTGCAGAAAACAAAAGAGGTGGAAATCTGAAGGAGTTTTATCTGGAGAATAGATCGCATGAGGGAGAACTTCCCAACCCAAAGTATCGATAAGTTATTTGGTTACTACCACCACATAGGGCCATGCCTTATGGTGCAACAGTATGATCGTTTTCGTTCAACTTTCTTTAGTGCTCCCGAACGATGTTGATAGAAAAGATCGAAATTACCCGTCCGAAACTTTCGATAACATCTTTTGCACATACTTTCAAACACCATTTTCCCCCAAAGCAGAGAAAATCATTTCTTTCAACAATTTTTTAGTTGAAAAGCGAACAGAATCCTGTCGGACGACATCGTGCTCACTTGTGACATTTGTGAGGTTATGTTGAATAGTAGTTTTCATATGCAGTTTTTTTATGTTAATATTCGGATGCACGACGGTGGTCTGCCAATCCACGCAAAATATATAAAGTATTGTAAATTACCAGATAAATTTTGTTAAATATTGCCCTTTTAGGTATATTTCAGATTTACTTTTTGTCATACAAAAGTGATTAATATTTTTCTATAATACGATGTAATCCGAGCTTACAATATACAATATTATTTGTGACCCAATAACAGGTTCCACCTAGGAAATATTTGGTAAATTAAACTTCACCGACTACAGCTAGTGCTATGAAACGTTTATTTAATCTTATCCAGAGCAAGTAAGGTATATATATATTTTTATACTTTGGGTTTCGACATCTAATATTTATGCTCTTCATAGTAATTTTAGATACAACATATTAACATGGACCCTTATGAAAAAGAAGTCTTGCGACTTCTTTATAAGAGTGTATTAACTGATGACGAGAACTCTGTGGCGGATGACAGCATATTGTCCGATGAAGAGGATAACGACTCAAATGACAGCATACCTGACAGAGATGAAGAGATATTTAGTGATCATCAAAGTGGGTCTTAGCAAGAAGGAGAGGACGAATTTTCAGATAATGAAAACCTTGATGAGGGTGACCGGCGTTTGTTCTATTATAGTAAAGATGGGGCAGCAGCTGAAAGATGTTATACCACATGACTATGATGACAATCTTCCATATTATAAAGGCTAACGTCATTGTAACGCAGTTAACATAGTTTTTTTCTTTGTTTGTTGAACAATATTTTAAATTTATTTTCTTTCTATACCTACTAAGTGTGGCGGATAATAAATCTTTTTTTTTTAAAGAGGTGGCGCTGGAACCAAAGATCAATTCTAATCCCTTATGTAATTTTGTTGCTACGACAGTACCTTTCAAAACACCATCGAGGTTTAAACGATTTCTAGTTAGCGTTATATTTTTTTTTTTCGAGTGGTGGACAACATGTCGAGTTTCGAGCCATATAAAGAGAATTTACGGCAAGTACTGCTTTTCTTGTTCAATAAAAAGAAAAACACGAATGAAAGCCGTCATACTTGTGAAAACTTACAGTGACAAAGTTCCAACGAAAGACGCTTGTGGGCGTTGGTTTAGACGAATTAAAGTAGTGATAGTTCTGAAAACATTGACAACTGAAAAAAAATCACCCTGTAGATGTATACAAAATTAATAAAAGTCTAGATCCATATTGAAGTTGAAAAACGATACCATCAGAGAAAAATAAACACCCGCATTTTTCTGGAGAATCTTAAAAAAAGGGACTCGTTAGAAGTGCAAAATCTACAAGTACCTTAAAGTGGATATTGACGGTAATGGCACTTGACACCAGAAAAACAAACATCCTTTCACATTCAGAACGTGATAGTGAAAGGCCCTGTAGCGGGTAAAGGGGCGAAGTGAGGCTCTTGAGTAAAACCCAAGAAATGACAGGAACAGATGGTTATTGTAGTCTTATTAGGTTATTGTAGTCTTATCACGTGGAGAGGGCTACGTGGGAACTCGAGGTAGAAGTTCGAAAACAGTACGAATCGAGAGTTTGAGTTGAAAGGTTGGCGAAGAGAGTTTAGGTTAATCCGCTGTACGTGCAAAGTTCGAGGTGAATCACGAGAAGAGCGAGCGTTACACGTTAGCAGTTTCACGTTGACAGTACGAATCGAGAGTTTGAACTGAAACGTTGAAGAAGAGTTGGAGATAAATCACGAGAAAAGAGTACTTATTGAAAGCACAACTTTAAGAGTTGCACGCAAAGATTAAGAGTAGAAAGCACCATTTTAAAATTGCACGTTAGAGTCCATTCCCTGTCGATTCCGAAGTCTAGTTAAATAAGTATTTTATTGCACCAAATCTCACCAAATTTGGAAATTACAGCGAATAAATGTATATATGTGTATCTTCTACTTATTAATTCAATAACCAAGACCTATTTCGCGAACCAGCAAACCCTGTGGCAATATTATTATATCTCTCAATGTGCGGACGAGGTTTCTAACAAAGGACTTCCCGCACAGTGATTTTGACTTGAAAGACAAAGAATGCTAAAGTCTAGGCATTGTTGGAAGATATGCAAATTCAAAAACAAATGGCAGAGAGGTTAAATGTTCGTCACCGAATCATTTGTAATCTTCTGCATGTCATGAGAAAGATCCAGATGGAAGGAAAATGGGTACCACATCTGGTGAACGACATAAAGAATGAAAAAACGAAAAATCGTGGATCGCGGCTGGAAAAATGGATATATTCGGGTACTCACCCGAAACGCAGAAAATCATGGGTTGACCCTGGACAACCTAGAAAGACAATGTTGGCATTTGATGGGATCAGAATGATATATTGTACCATGAGAGTGATTACACCACACAACATGAGAAAAATTCACAAAATTATTTCGCAAAACCGTAAAGTAAAGCTGCAGGAAATAGCTGATATCATGAGGATATCGAAAGGAAGTGTTTACACCATTTTGCAAGAACATTTGGGAATGCGTAAATTGCTATCGAAAAAGGTATCGCTTTTGATCATAGCGGACCAAAAACAACAACGTTATTGATGATTTTGAGCAATGTTTGGAGCAGTTTAAACAAAATATAAAGGATTTTTGCGGTATGTGGCAATGGATGAAACGTGGATTCATCACTACACTCCGGAGTTCAATGGTCAGTCAGCTGAGTGGACAGCAGCTGGTGAAAGCGGTCCAAAGCGACCAAAAATATAACCATCTGCAAAGTATGTATTTTGCGATGCGCATGGGATATTGTTAATCGATTATCTCGAGAAAGGTAAAATCATCAATAGTGAATATTACATTGCGTTATTGGTGCATTTGAAAGACAAGATAACAACGAAAGGATCCAAATGAACAAAAAAAGTGCTGTTTCACCAAGACAATGTGCCGTATCACAAATCGTTGGCAACAACGGTTAAATTACATGAATTGCACTTCGAATTGTTTCTTCATCCACCGTATTCTCCAGATCTGCCCCCCAGCGACTATTTTCTGTTCTCGGACCTTAAAAAATGCTCGCTGGAAAGACATTTCGCTCCAACGAAAATGTAATTGCCGAAACTGAAGGATATTTTGAAAGCAAAGAGAAATCGTTCTATAAAAAAAAAGGTGTAGAAATGCTAGAAAAGAGTTGGAACGATTATATTGCTCTTCAAGGAGCTTCAATATATATTGATAAAGTCAAATTTGCAAAAAAGTTTGTGGGGCTCCCTAGGCAAATTACTTATTATATAAGTATATTGTATTATATATTATATTGTATTGTATATTGTATTGCATATTGTATTGTATATTGTATTGTATATTGTATTGTATATTGTATTGTATATTGTATTGTATATTGTATTGTATATTGTATTGTATATTGTATTATATATTGTATTGTATATTATTTTACAACAATAATTAAAGGTTTTGTAAATAAAACGATCGTTAATGTAGTTATGTTTATTCCTATTTTGGTAATTTATATACCCCATTAGCAAAAATTAACTGCCGCTCTCTAACTTTACGATCTAAAAATATTTTCAATTCAGACAGACTACATTCAGTGGTTGGACCTTGAAAGGCAAACATCTTTAACATATGATGAATTCTCTCCAAAGACAAACTATCCAAATTTAATAACATACCAAGAATATACGACCAAATATTCTGAAATATAAAACAGTGTCAATAACAAAAACTTAAATTTAAAAAAATAAGTACCTGTAATTCTTCTTCTTTCTGATCTTGAGCACTTGCCATAGCAGATTCTGATTCAAACTCTTCAACATAAAAATCTTCTTGCGGTGCTGTTTTATGTTCAACTTCTTCTTGCACACAAAAAACGTCTGGCTTTATTTCAGTGAGGATTCCATGCGATAACCAGAAACCTATTTTACGTCTCAGAACAGTTGCTGGACAATGAATCACTTTACTTAATTCTTCTAGTTCCCAGGTGTCTGGAAATAATCTGCTTAGTTTCAACAGCAAGTTTTAATTATGAAATACATTACTTTTGTCCTGAAAATGCAACAAAATGGTGGCTTGTATAGGAGACACCGACAAATTTACAGTTCTGTCGTTTAATTCAACATCCAGATTAACAACACCTAAATGATTCTTCCAACACAACGTTCTGCTTCCTTTAAGCGTTTCAAATCCAGCAGTAAACTTTTTCATTTGGTTTATCACAGCTTCGTGCAATTCTAAATTTTCATCTTTAAATGGTGGCCAAAACTGTTGTGAAACAATCATTGTAGATAACGGTATATCGCTCTCCTGATATTCTGCGTCTTCTTTAATTCTCTGATTGATTCTTTTAGAATCTGCTATGTCTTTTAACATAACCTCGCAAAAGTGAAGGTGAGAGTCCCCAAATCTAAGTTTGAGGAGTTCCAGATATCTAATTTCTTTCTCTGTATCACAAGTGTATTGAGAGAGTAAACGATCAGCAAGTAAGGTTCTGTATTCGTTAACAAATAGTTCTTTGCTTCCATAAATGTTTACTAACATTGAAATTATATCAGCATTTCGGCGACTAGGACAAGATTCTTTAGGTGACTCTAAGATAAAAGTAAATAATATTATAAATAATATAATTATTTAGGAGGGTTCATACATGGGATTCATTTATATATCCCGTAATACAAAAGCATTTACAGATTTTCCAAAGTTTTCAGTATATTAACCGAGTTTGAAATAACAAACATATTCTAATGCGAAAAGTCAATAGTTACATAGCTTTATGACAAATATCAGCTAGGAAATTAGCTCGACCAACTAACTCTACTTCCATACAGAAGAGGGCACAAGTCGCGAGTTATTAACGTAATACATGCCATGCAACATTTGTGCGTTATGCAGCTACACGCTGTTTGAAAGAACATACTCAGAGAGTCATCGACATTCCTAAATAACGGTAGCTTACCGGTTAAAGATGTCAACCCCAACAGAAAGTCCGATCATCCAAAGAGAAATATTGTCTCGGTAATACAAAGGTTTAAAATATGATTGAAATAATAAAAGGTCTGGTGGGATCTTTATACACCAAATTAAAAGAAAACCTTTAAAGTACTTTAAATAAATTTTAAAAATTTTGAAAGATTGCCACCTCTCCCTTAAATATGGCAAGGGACAGAAAAGTGACATTAAAAGCTAGAACAAAAACTGGCATATCCAAATTTAAAGCGATATCTGCTTTTATTGTCAAAATATGATTAAAATATGTTTTACTTGAATTTGTAATAACGTAAAAGTATTGGTTGGAAAATGAACAAATGCACAGCTTGCGCAAAAACTCTTTGAAACATTTTTTTATAAATACCCGAAATTATTCAAAATAAGACTTCAAAAGTTTTTCAATATCTGCTTTAACAGATCCTTCAGTTTTCTGCCCACAGTGAATTTAATTTCGGGGATATCGTTTTTTAGAATGTCCATTATCTTTAAGGTGGAATTTTGTGAGCATACATTTTTATGCAGAGGCCTTAACGTATTAAAATATTATTCTGTACCATCATCCTGGATATCTGGGGCAAATTATGATGTGGAATATTGTTGATGTAAAAAAAACAAACTGAAATGATCTGATAACTGAGCATGGTCCTAAAAAGCGATTTTCGCAAGTGAAGTTTTTTAGGGCCTGGTTTGTCTGATGATTTCCAGATAGAACTTTAGTAGTTTGCTAATGGGTTTTAATAACAGGAAGTATGTAAAGCGGGAACAACCCCATTTTTAGCCAAATGATGACAAATGCAACTTATGACGCACCTTTCAAATGTAAATGTTCATAATCAACATCCCCGGGCGACCACTTTTCAGAATAGACAAGCATTTCCACATATTTGTTTCAGTAAATTAAGCATTTGCTCATTAAACATTTTTTCTCAATTTCAGGCAAAATTTAATGTTTATTCATCTAAGATCTGTTACATTTTATATTTACAAATAATTGTAAATTACCGAATCAAATCCTGTCTTACAAGATGAATATCAATTATAATGTTAGTAATACCATTTCTATAAGAAAGTTGGGATTCTTTTTATATATGAATTACTGAGTACAAGTTTGAAGTGTTCAAAATGAGAAGAATCATTGTTATTTCTACAATTAAATATAGAGGAAAATAGCTATGAACCGGGCGCTTTATTATGGCTGAAGAGTTGATATCAAAATTTCAACAATTATAAAGGAGGTTAATCGAAAAATAATAAAAATCAGGCGAAAAGTTTCCAAAGCAAACTCTACAACTATATCTGATTTTACAATGAAACAGTAGCATTAAAACCATTAATAGAGCTCAGAAAGATTTGACAATACTGGGTGGGACATAAATGTGTTCAATTTTTCCTTTATCAAAATTTCATCAAAATAAAACTACTGACTCTAATAAAATAAATGTTTTTTAAAATGAGAAAAAAAGATGGATATTTATTGTTTTAATAAAATCATCGAGATGGCATGATTTTCTTAAAAAAAAGGAATGATAGTAACCTTCACTGGCATAATCACCCAAATAGTAATTTTCAGTTAAGTGGTCATAGATACTTCAAACGAGTATTTCTTTTATTGCAGTAGTGACTATTTAGAGTATTGATATGCGGTTGTGCAGGTAAAAGTCAAAAATGTATGAACGTTTCCAGTACTACTGTGGAGGCGAATGTTCTACGTAAACGAAGTTAAAGCTTTAAATCCTACATCAACTAAATCTTGTGAGGGTACAGTTTAAAGTTCAGCTTTGGAACTTGAATGATGTCCGTAATCTACACATGATCCGTAATTTACACAAAGAAAATGTTAAGCAGTAGTAAAGCACACATTATTAATTTTGTAAAATTGTTTCATATAGAACATCCGCTGTGGTCCTGTGACTATATTTTTGAGAAGCGAATATATCAAAGACGGACTTGTAAATGCAAAATTTTTCGGTATACCCTGTACAATGGTTTTTCAATTTAACATAAAGCAAATATACAGTAATGTATACACGGTTTAATAACGCACTGAATAAACAACTATCAATAGTTGTTGCTGTTTCATAACGTAAAGTGTATTACTTACTGAGAAGTACTAAACTTTGATGAGAAGTAATAAAAAAGTTTACATGAGAGCATAAAGTTCCAAAATTCCTGTTTCCAACATAAGAACAATTTTATTTTAAAGTACTGTCTATTAATCGCTTGCCGGCAACATAAGTAACGCTGTGTGGGATCAGACCGCCATGGACTTTCATGATAAATGCCGCCGCCGCTTTTTATTTTGACTACAGCAGTGTGGTGTTTCTTAATATTTCTTTGTAGTAAGAAGCGGCCTTATGCCCAAAAATATATTGACATTTGCTATGCTTTCTAATATACACATTTGCCGGTAATTTCTGATATAATTTACTTGTTGATCTTTTAACTACTAATGTTGAACTGGTCAGACTATGAACATTACAAATCAGTCTCACCAGTTTTTAAATTTTGATATTAAAGAATGGAAAAATGAACAAAAGTTTGTACCAATACGATGGTTAGGAAATCTTTGAAACTGAAAATGACGTTAAACAAGCTGACATTTGCAAATCGAAAGCCTTGGAATAGACGACTGTTTCTGCAATAAAAAAGAAACATAAAATATTGTAGTTCTATAAAATTTCTAGAAATTACGTTTTGTACCAATGTATGAATGTTACAATAAATAACTCCATTTTCTAGGCTAAAACAGAAAAGTTGACAAAAATGCTTAACGTTACAGGATTTTATTGTTATTCGGGTTAGTTGGATAGATTTAATAAGTGATACGATATAAGTGCTAGTAAGACCTACAAAGAAGTTGTAAGTGTGAATGTGAACAACACTACTGATTGAGTTAAATCAAGCTTGGTTCTGCTCATTAAAAACTATAACTCAAATGATGTTTTTAATGCTGGTGAATTTGGTCTTTTTTACCAATTTACCCCAATTTATCCCAGATCGTCCGATAAACTTCAAAGGTGAAAGATGATCAAAAGTGAGAAACAAACTTCTGATTATTGCTAAATTTAATAATCTCAGATGTTTAAAAAAAAAAATACAAGTAGACTACACAGCAAAAAAAACGCACGACAACCAATTAGCAAGATAAAATAAGTACATTTCATTAGTTATTGACAATTTTCTTGGCATGGTAAGATGTGGGTGAGGTTTTTATTTTAAATATAACGGTTAGTTTAGTCTTGACTGAGCACCCTCAATAAATGTTACGGTTTAGACATTCGTCGACACGCAAACTCGATGGAAGAAATTTGGGCAACTTCCTACCACAAATGTTCTACAGACGCAAATCCTCAACATCAAAATTGTCCAGCAGCATAGCTGGTTCAAATGGTGCAAGACTGAAGCTAGAGAAGAACTCAATAATTTCCACCACGATAAGCCACCTCTGACTGGAATTCAAAAAATCATCAAACCAGTCTATGAACATTTATCACGAGATGAGCTGTTGACCAGATGTTTAGGAGCACAAACATAACATAACAATGAATCATTAAATTCATTGATCTGGACTTTCGCTTGTAAACATCTGTATTCTGGCACAAAGAACGTTGAAATAGCAACTTTTCTTGCCATGATTATCTTCAATGAAGGATTTGATTGCATTTTGAAAGTTTTAGCTTACGTCCCTTGCCGTAATATCTGCCGCTCCGAACGACGCTTGTCAGACTTCGCTAAAAGAGCGAGAACTGATGCCACGGAGCAACCATCGGTTTTTGTAAGATTTTTTTGAGAAAACTGAAGGTTCATTTTATGGGCCAGGCATAGCAGATTAAAGGCAAGTCAAAATTATATTGGTGATAATCGTATTTGTAGCTTTAAACGCGTTTATCTTAAAACTGTGTTTTTCAAACTGCTGGCCACAATATCTCGAAATCTATCGAACGAATTCCTTTCAAATTTGATTGACTTATTCAGTACTCGTGTAGACACTTTGCACTTGCAAACTAGGATAATTCTGATTCATCCAGCCGTTTTTTTTTATGTTGAGGATGTGAAAAAACATCAAATTCACGAAAAAATGTTCAACAAGATGCCAAAAATTTACCTTTCAATATTTTTTAATTATCCTAGTTCAAAAACCAGTTCATACTTCACAGATTAAAATGCCATTTGATTTTTTGTTTCAGATGAGCAGAACGCCCGCAATCATGGTCGACGCAAATTTTTTTTGAGCACTGAAAAAAGCGGGCTGAAAAAATTGTAAAGTGTGCTCAAAATATGAATATTGAAGAAGTCGTGAAAAAAACCAAAATTCGCGAAAAAATGTTCAACAAGATGCCAAAAATTTACTTTTCAATATGTTTTAATAATCTTAATTCAAAAACTAGATCATACTTCACAGATTAAAATGCCATTTGATTTTTTTTTGTTTCAGATAAGCAGAACGCCCGCAATCGTGGTCACAGCAAAAAAACTTTTTTTGAATATGAGTGGCTAAGTTGCCATGTATCTCAGCAATGAGCGACGATTTCCGGATGAAAAAATTGTAAAGTATGCACAAAATAGAATAAATATGTGATGAAAAGCTCACAGTTCTACTTATTTAGTTGGCCAAAAAAATCCCAAAAATAAGCGAAAAAACGAGCCTTCACACGAGATGACTGCCTTAAGTATATTGAACATGATTCACTGATAACAATAAATATGCTTAATGCTATCAAAATGGTGTCAAAAGCATGACACTGTTGTCATGGCATGAAAAAACTGCCCCTAGTAGCACAAGAAATAAAAAAATATATAAAACAATTTTCCGAAATCAGAAACAATACAAATTAATATATTGTAAAAATCATTATAAAAAAATGAAAAATCATAATATTCTCTATCTGAAATGATATAACATTCGAGAAAAGGAATAAAGCATTAGGAGCAAGCCATGATGCAAAAAATATGGTAAGTAAGAATGGTGAATCTAACATGTTTTATGTATCGTCACATACTAAGCTTACGTTTACATGGAACAGCGTCTACCGGATCAGGCAACCACGATTCCCAATTTTCATCTTCTTCATCTATAGGAGTGTTTTCATCAACTGGTTCTCCCCTATTCAATTCTTCAGCTAAATCATTGGGACCTTCTTCCGTTAGACTGCTAACTACACATCTAAAATAAGGTTTAATTCTTCATTTATTTTTTAGCATCTTTAGCAATAATTTCAAGTTCCAAGCTTATTGACAGAAATAATGCATGTAATTTTCAATAGCTGACGACATTTGTTGGACATCTAACTTTGACGATTTTTGCTTGATGCTTCAATGGATCTCCAATTTATTATCTTGAAAAAAACATTTCAAAATGTTTATGATGATGTTGAAGTATAGTCTGGCATAGCTGGATAGTTTTGTTAGTATTATGAGCATAACCAGGATCCAGTAGCTGTAAATAGAGCTATTATACTCAGAATAATTATAGTAAAAACCTCACCCTAGAAGTTTGTACTGTAATTGTAATGTGTTTGTACTGTACTGTAATTTGTTATATAAAATAAGGAATTTTTGTAGTTAACTCAAACATTGGCTATTTAAAAACTCATAATCCCTTCATTTGAGGCCTCTAGTAAGACTTTCTTAACTTTTATTTTACATTATCTTTATGAACAGTTGTACAAATGTTTTTTTTTTTACTTTGAGCAACAATATTTGAAATTGAAATAAAAAAAATACCATCATGTTTACACCAAATGTAGTAAAAATGTATTTAATTTTTACCTAACTGTATCCTCACGACTTCTTAAATATTGGTGAATTGGTTGTGTAACAGTTTCTAAAAGTAATCCAGAAGGATCTAAGACCCTCAATGACCTAATTGTGGCCACATAAGCAGTTAAAATGTCAGTTGTACTGACACCAGGGTGGAGTAATCTTGTTTCCATGGCTTTTTGTAACTTTTTGGTGAGTATTCTTTTTAAATCTGTTCTGGGCAAGCAAACACGAATATCTTCTAATGCAGGCAGAGATTCTGGATATTCTTAAAACAAGCACGATACAAATAAAATCTAATAATATTACCCACTATATTACTTACCTATAACTATATTAAATAACTGATCAATTCTAATTTTTGTATAAGCATTGTATAAGTAGTTTACCAACTTCATTTCAAACATTTCCATATAATCACTTAGAGGAAGATAAGAATCAAAACTATATATTTTCTTAAGCCAATTGATTACTACAGAATGTAACCACTAAAAACTTGTTATATAATAATTTATAAGTAATACCATAAAAAGATTTACCTTTTCTAAATTCATTATAACAGATTCATAATTATCCTTTGAAATTTTCTGGATATGGGCATATATGTAATGGTAACTTAGATCAGTTAAAGCCTGTCCTACTAATGGTTCCATTAGTCCCATTTCTCCAAGTTTTCTAAAGTAAACCAAAGTTTGATAAGTGAACTCCACAATATTAGAAAAATACCTATTAGTTTCTTGAAATAAATGCAAACAATTACAATAAGTTCCCTCCTGAGAACAAATTAGACAAGCTGTGCTGCTTTCTTCTTGATCTTCCATTCTCAGAACCATTTCATAAAAATCTATTGCAGTAGATTGATAATCCACATGAAGTTGGGCAAATAAAGTTGCTCTTAAAATTAATCTCAATGAATCATGAACATTAGCTTCATTATAAGGAACGTGTGCTATATTAGTTTCTTTTTGGAGCAATTCTAATCGTGACATAATATTATCAAGTTGTTTATAATTATTATATACACTCTTCACTGCATTGTAAAATAACTTAAAGCTTTTGTTTTCATTATCTTGGTTTTTAAAATACGACCAAAATTCTGGTACAATTTCATCCCTAAGTTGTTTTTCTATTTTATTTATAATAAGATTTTGTAGAGTATCTTGAATGTGTGTACTTTTAACAAAGCCACATAGATCGTCGAAATCACTTTTCAAAAATGGTTCCTCAATACAGTTCTCACCGTTCAATATTGGGAATATTTTTTGGCAAATTACCCACTTAGCTTTAGAGTCAGGTATTAATTCCATTTTTCAGAATTAGAATTAATTTCAAAATAAGTAAATATAATTTTTTAACCTTATTTTGGTACAAATGAACTACTTAGGTCATCTGTCTCTTTTTGACATCGGAATACTTATTATAGGTATTATCATTTAGAAAGTCGGTCCACAGTACACAAAAATATTAAATCATCCTAAATTACATTTTTTGCCTTTGGTCGATCTGTCATTGAATATAAAATTACAAGGAGTATATGATCCTGTAAGTGCGACCGGTAAGGTAGCTGCATATGGTCTATAACTGTTTCCGGTTTGGCAGTGGCGTAGGGCAGTATGAATAAAAACAAGCAACTGATAAAAGTTTACAGTTATTTAAAACAATAAATTATATAATATATTATTTATATAATTATCGTTACTGCAAACATATAAATTAATTAAAAAGTCTATTTGTTCAAAGAGTAAAGTGTTTTTTATGGGGCCAATACGACAAAAGTTATTAAGAAATTGATATTAATATAATTTTCAAAAATTGGTTAGGTAATCAGTTGCATCTGACGTGTGTGAAAGTGTGTGTGTGAGTGTGTGTGTGAGAGTGTGTGTGTGTGTGTGTGTGAGTGAGTGCGTGTGTGGGTGTGTGTGTGTGTGTGTGTGAATGTGTGAATGCGTGTGTGCGTATGTGGGTTTGTGTGTGTGTGTGTTTGTGTGTATATATATATATATATATATATATATATATATATATATATATATATATATATATATATATATATATATTCGTAAATGAAATAAAAAACAGTAATATTCACTAAATTATTTATTATTGAAATACATATATCATTTCGGTATTTAGCTGTTTAGTGTTTAATGTCCATTAAACAAAATATAATTAATTATAAATTAATTATAATTAATTCTTGTAGTGTAGTCACTAAATAAACTAAAGTATTAGATATAAACTCGAGAATAAGCTCATTTTTCACAACAACCAAAAAAAACTAACTTTCAGGAGTAAATGCTATAAAAGATGTTTATCAAAATAATAAAATAGAAAAATACATATTTTAAACAGTCCACTTCAATTGTTGGAACAGCATTTGGTTAGTAGTCTCGCTTTTACCTTAGATGTTCGATCACACTCGTCGGCAAAATGATGGAAACATAAAAACATACTGCGGTTTGGAATAAAGTCGGGCTTTTTTATAAAATTAATCCGCTGTGTTCTTCTATTTGGAATCTTTGGAAAATTTTGTATAAAGATGAACTAGTTGAATAACATGAAATCCAAATCAAAATGGAAGTAACATTTACATTTATTAGTATAATTTCAGAAAAGGATTATAAAAAAAGGTAACACTCTGTATGATTAGTTATATTTTATAGATTATATGACTTAAGTGACATGTTTTATATGTATCAAACGAAAACTAAAAAATTTTCTGTATTTTTTAGGCCCAGTATCTCAGAAAATTAAACATTTGAGAACATATGTTAAAAAATTAAGTTCTAAAAAAAATCACTATCTTGAATAACATAATTATTTTATTTTACCTAAATCAATTTGACTACGCCTATGCATACCATTTAAACAAAATAGGTTTTTATTTCTAAATAATTGACAAATTTACAATTAAAAGCACTTATCTATGTAATGTTACTACTGATTTTTTCGTGTCAAGGAAGAACCACAAAACGCACAACTAACCATATTTTATGTGTTTACCTTACTTCCGATATTATTGCTTGTGAATATATTAAGTATTAATATGTATTTACACTAGAACACACAAAAATAGTAGTTCAGTACACTTATTCGGTACTTATTATTGATTAAAACACATTAAAATTGGACAAATCTACTAATCAACTTTTAATTTGTTGTTCTAATAATTGTACTAAATAATGAGTAATATATATGGTTTCAATATGGCCGTTTCCGTCTCCAATTATACGTGCATTAAGATAGGCAAGGCTCCTTCCTGTTAATTTTATATTCAACTATTTAAGTCAACATAAGACAACATAACCTTTAAAATTGTTGACTGTGTATTCCAGAAAAATTCAAGTTGAAGAAGAAAAACATGGGGCTTCTGGATAGTTTAAACACTTCTGAGTCTCTTTTGGTAATATGTCTTGAAACAGAAATAGCTAAATATACAGAAGAAATTAAGCAATTTAAGTTTGCTAAGACATCCACTTTAGAAGCTTTAAGAGGTATGGAATGTTTATACAATGAAATGCAATATTTTTATCTCCTATGTGATTTATATTTCAGAAAATGGAGTAAGTTCAATTGTAAATATCCTTTCTTCAACTGGAATTAAATATTTGAGCCCAGAAAATCTTACTGATATATTAAAACTATTAAAACCAGAAGGAAAACTTTATATATTAAACATATCAGATGCCAGCACCCTTAAGTTTAATTTAAAAGTAAATGGGTATATGAATGTAGTTCAAGAAGATGAAACTATAGTAGCCAGTAAACCAAAGTTTTCAGTTGGATCATCTGTTAAATTAAATTTGAAGAAACCTGCCGTGTGGAAATTAGATGAAGGGTTAGATGACGATGAAGATGATTTAATTGATCCTGATGACTTGTTAGATGATGATGATTTAAAGAAACCAGATCCATCTAGTTTAAGAGGTACTGTGGGCCCAAATTTATGAAAATACTTTTAATACATTTTTGTATTAATAATTTTAGTATGTAATGATTATATCCTGTTATATTTTTCATCAGAGATGTATCCTAATTCTATTATCATAAGATGGTAAACTCAAAGAGATTTGCCACTAAATAACAAATCACTTATTTTTTAACTTCCTGATGTGCTTTTCGCTAACAATGTTAGGATAATCAAGATAGGATTCAACTGATTCAATCATCTAAAGATTCTAACATAGCTAGAGTGTTGAGAAGTTCAAAACAAGTGATTTGGAGTTTAGTGCTAAACCTCTTAGAATTTGTGTTTCACACCAACTGTTTCAATTAAAAGAATTGATAATCTATACATTTTTAGAATTTTTTCATTGCAAATGTAGAATGAGTTAAAAATTCATTGCTTATATTAATATTAACTGAAATTATATGATCGATAGGTATTATAAGTAAATATTTTGTGTAGTATGTGGAACCACAGGAAAGAGGAAGGCATGCAAGGATTGTTCTTGTGGATTGGCTGAAGAATTGGCAACAGAAGTACAATCTGGCAAAGTTGTGGATACTAAGGATGCCCCAAAATCATCATGTGGAAATGTGAGTGCATTTTTCTTAGAAAAAAATGTTTTATATAAATATTTTCCTCCAGTGTTATTTAGGAGATGCCTTCAGATGTGCTTCCTGCCCATACTTGGGTATGCCTGCATTTAAACCTGGTGAAAAAATTCAACTCACCACTGCACAATTGAAAAGTGATATTTAATTTCAATGCAATATAGATATTTATTTTACCGGTTATAAAAATATAATAAAGAATTGTGTGAGCATTATTTTCTTTTTTTACATGACCAACTATTAATTATCAGGATTGTTCGATTTGGGCATCTATATAAACAGAAAACAGATTGAACCATTGGTAAACAATGATTGAACTAGATGATTGATTATTTTAACTGAATAGAGCAGATTTTTCCTATAAATAAATTTACACATATGCCCCATTATGATCTAATACTACTTTTTTCAAAGAAAATAACTTTTCCAGATTATTTTTTTTAGTAATACTTCTTGAATTATTTTCAAATAAACTCAGAATTTTTCAATATTTTCGCTCTCACCTCACTGTATATCTATAATTTTATTGAATATTGGTCTAACAACCGTCTTCTTATGTTATTTTGGTTTTTGTAGATATTGTTGCTCTCTCTTCTTTTCATCTCAGATCTGAAGCTAAGTGTTCTATCTTAATAAAAAATAATTTTGTTTTTACATGTTATGGTGGCATTTTGGATTACCTAAAAATTGTATTTAGATCTGCTAAATGATTTTAATATTACAATAGTTGTCAACTTGATACAAGTGCCCTCCTCAGCCATAGCTATTAATTTTGCTGAGCCATTCTTGAAGAAGTGAGTTTTATAATGGCTCAAAGAATCTAGCTTAAATCTGCATGCTGGGCATTTATGATCAGAAGGGTACATAATTAGTACACGTGGTTCAGCCAGTTTGCTTTTTCAAGCCTGCCTTTTGGCTAAGGCTTTTTGGCGATCACATTCTTATAGCTTCACAGCTCTGTATGTTTCCTCACGCCATTTTGGTCTATTCTTTGCCATATTTTCCCATTGACATGGAGTTCCTTTAAAACGATTTTATGACGTCTTACATTTGCTTTTTGGACTTCCCAGATTTCATTTCTGCTTCCTCAATTCTACATAGAGGATCTGCTTCGGTTCCTAGTATCCTGCATCCTTTAGCAATGGCCTAACCATCTCAACTGAGCTTTTATGCAAGAGACAATCAGTGGTTCGAATATTTTCAAAGCATTAACATAAAGCTCAACCTCCTTTACCTAGTAAAAATCTTCTCAGAAAGCTATTTTGGGATTGTTGAATAGTTACATGTTTCACATTGCTAAATCAGGATCTCAAACTGGCTGTTCAAGAATATTTAGAAACAAAATGCATCAATTTATTACGCTTTGCGATACGAATTATTATCTTGTAAGATTTGCAGCTCTAGGACCTTAATTAAACTCAAAAAGAAAGATTTCATAAGGAAAGGATACTAATTTTTAGTGCGAAGGAATATTAAAAATAGGTTACCATTTAATACCGAATTAATACGACGGCTAGACAGTTTTAAAAAAAGTGCACATTAAGGTAGTTACAAATCATATCATAAGCTAAAAGAAATCCTCAGTAATCCAAAGGAAAGTGTAGACCAACATGAAAAATTATAGATCTATGAAATTTGTTGTCAAGATCGTGATAATTAAACTTAGGACTAAGTACACAAAAAGACTGGGAGCCGGGCACTTGGGTTGCGCCAGGACAAAGCTACAGTTCATAAGAGTTACATTTCAATGGTTGCCAACCACACTATTCGTTTCGGCATTTTTTAACATGCTTCTTATTACATGCTTAACATTCTCCAGTTCCGACCTCCCAGCGGTCATTTTTTATTCCCTAAACTCATTTTACTGACCACACTCATGCAGATCCTATTTTGTGAAACTAACCATAGGGGACCTACCTTAACCTTCTAAAGACGATATTAAAAAAAAACTATTTTGAATATCTCAGAT
>JARFXV010001425.1:0-15000 GCA_031761425.1 Cosmopolites sordidus
TAGACAAAAACAAATATGCATTCAGTAAATAAATGAGATTTCAACTTTGATTGAATTGAATAGAAAAGCTAAATAACATACATTAAACTGCGTTGGGTTTATAAAACACTGTAGAACGCTGTTTAATTTCGTAGATTACAATTTTCTTTCGATTCTGCCTAAGACCCTACTTTAAACATAACATAGGGTGATTTCTTTTAATACGTCCGAACTTTTAATTCAAATAAAACAACAACCAAATTAGGTGCATTGAAGCTATTTATTTTATTTGAAATATCATTGAATGGCATTAATGTTTGAGGGTAATTTCGGACAAATATCTGCCGCGGCTACTCCTGACAAGGTGCATTGTGTCATTACAATTTCCGACCATTTTTTTAAGCAATTTGGGTCTTATGTTCGTAATTGTCTTAGTTATGTTGGCTTCCAAGGCGTCAATAGTTATTAGTTTATCGGCATAGATCAAATATTTAACATAAGCACAAAGAAAATAATCTAAAGGCATAATCAAAAGGCAAATTATCACATGACTTTGGTGGTAAATTAACAGGTCCGAACCTCGAAATAATTGTTCCATCAATAAATCGATTATTGCGTGGGCTGTATGATATGTGGAGCATTCTGCGAGAGGAGATTAATTTATAAATTTGGATCTTCATCAATACTGCCAGCAATAGCAGCGATATTTTCTTTGGAACGCACAGTTCCGGTTTCTTTTTTTATTTTAATATGGAGCACCGTGAAATTCGTTTGGAATTTGTAAATATTTCGGCAATACATCGATTTATTGAGGGAATGATTTCAGGAATATTCTTTGGGGTTATGTTAAATATTTGGTTTATGCCGATAAACCAGTAAACTATTAACGCCTTGGAAGCCAACATAAATCGGACAATTTCGGACATAAGACCTCCAATTGCTTGAAAAAGTGATCGGAAAAAGAAATAGTTTTAAGGCCGATAGACGAAAACTTGTGTCCTATAATGTGAGGGATGGGTGGGGGCTCATTCCCATGCAAGCAACTCAGATAATGCATATTTTTGGCGGAGGACGCAGGTTGTTGTATGTTCCACATGAGATTGTGGAAACCCAGCGGTTGGGGATGTATAGCTACCACTAGTGTTGTCTCATTGGACGCAGTTCCAAGAAATCAAAAAACTGCATGTATAAGCCATCAGAGAAGAGAGAAGTTGGGTTGTTTGATTGTGGATAAGGTCTGGTAAGGTCTCCCTATTCTTGACGAGTAAGCATATATCGGTACCCTGATGAGTCTATTCATCATGTGGGGTGGGGCTCATTCGCAGTCAAGTAACTTACAGAATGTTCATGTATATATATATATATATATATATATATATATATATTATATATATATATATATATATATATATATATATATATATATATATATATATATATATATATGCTAGACGCAGGTTGTTGTATGTTCCACATGAGATTGTGGAACCCCAGCGGTTGGGGGTGTATAACTACCGACTAGTGTTGTCTCATTGGACGCAGTCCCAAGAAATCAAAAAACTGCATGTATAAGCCATCAGAGAAGAGAGAAGTTGGGTTGTTTGATTGTGGATAAGGTCTGGTAAGGTCTCCCTATTCTTGACGAGTAAGCATATATTGGTACCCTGATGAGTCTATTCATCATGTGGGGTGGTCTCATTCCCAGTCAAGTAACTTACTTGTACATCGTTAGCTACTAGATTTTCCCATCTTTCAGGCAGCATACGGATTCCGCGTTGGAAAAATTGCTCGAATTTTGAGGCGATCCAAGAATCGACCCAATTTTTGACTTCTTCGTAAGCAGTGAAGTGGTGCTCGGCCAGGCCATGAGTCATTGACCGGAACAAGTGGTAGTCGGACGGTAGTATATATATATATATATATATATATATATATATATATATATATATATATATATATATATATATATATATATATATGTCATGTATGTTTATGTTTGTATGTGTCATTTATTCATCGCGAGATCTAACTCTTGTCAGATAGAGGGATCTGTTATAGAAAATGATGGAAAATTTGATTAATATAATCAGTCATATACCTGCTGAAATTGTTGTTACAATTGTTACAACACTTGTTACAATTTACTAGATATACTAAGTTGCCATAATTATGGAAATTTCAATTAACTTGATAACACTGATGATGTAACTAATAGACGAATACAGGATAATGTATTAAATATTTTTAGTTTGATGAAAATGTTTAAACACAATATACATTTTATATATTAAACTAAATAAATTTAGATTTAAGATTAGTGGCGTACCATAATCTACATTTTGTTATGGTAAGCATATGCACCAGTAACACACTAACTCTAGTCTATCTACCCTTGGTGTTTGTCTAAAGTTTAGTTCCTGGGGATGTTCATCGACTATCAATGATAAACTAACTATCTGGTGTGATCCAAACAAAGCTTAGAATATTTTATATTATTTCTTGTGAATACAATAATTTTGTCGAAATCACTTTCGAAACAATTAACTAATATTGCACAAATTATAGAAACATTCCCGCTTTGAGAATGGAACCTGGGGTAACCATATTTTATGGGAAAAGTTTAAACTTAACTGATTATCAGAAAAAGTACTTCCTGAGAAATTTTAGTTAGTTCTCGACAATTTAAACATGGCCCGAATTAAATTTTTCTATAAGAATCTTCGGTATGAAACAATAAACTTGAAGAGATTTACCATTAAATACCATATTACTTTAAGTTCTTTACGAGCTTTTTGCTAACCATGTTAGCATCATTAGGAGATATGATTAAACGCGCGTCAAGAAGTTTAAAAAAGCGATTTGATGTTTATTGACCGGAACTATTTAAATTAGCTGAAAACTTATAATAATTATATTGTTCTTAAACAATCTTATATGTCTTATATGGCAATTGTGTATGGATGTAAATGATATTTTCAGCATGGCACATTTTGCATAATAAGTCAGTATACCAAAGATGTAAATCAAATTAATGGAGCAATGATAATTGTCTTATTTGTTTTTGTGATAAACTTAATCTTTGGCTGGCGAAAGTTGCGATGGTTGATGAAAAGGTTGACCTATTTCTCGCTGTATCGCCATATTATGAAGATGAAGATCGTTGTATTAATTTATCGTATCCATATTTTTCTATTGCGTATGAATGTTCCTATATTTTACTATACTCATTAAACAAGTTCGCTTAATATGAAAGCCTATCAAAAGGATTAGTGCACCTTCAATCTGTTTGTTTTTTAAAGTCATTTCAATTTTCATTCAAGTACCACTAATGGAGGTCCTGTTGATAATGTGTCAGATACTTTCTAGTAAACACATATTTTGCCTACGGAGGACAGTGGTATAAATGGGATGACAGGATATAGAATGGACTTTTTGAAAACATGAATTTTAGCAACATACGTGTCATTAAAATCGTAAGTCATGTGAACAAATTATAGACCAGAGAAACAAAAATACCGAAGTTGTCTAAATAGTTATTTAGACATTTTGCGTCAAGGGGCGGAACATTGTATGTTGAAAAATGTCTTTATCGTGTTTTTGGGCGTATTTCGATCGTTTTTCTTTCTATGCTCGATTCAATTTGAACAATTGTCGTATCGATGGCCACATATCGTTTCACCAGGTTTCAGCAGTTCGTTATAAACAAACTTTCCCACCAAATAAACCCCAAAGCCTTCTTTCCATGTATATTGCGCAATGATTGTGATGTTGAAGGCTGGCTTGGGTCTACACATGATTTTTGACAGTTTGGATTATCAAAATACATGCACTTTTCATCACCTGTCACAACTCGATGCATAAACATTTTCTTTTCTGTCTGGCAAGCAACATTTCTCAAGTGGTTTTTCGCCTTTCAATGTCTCTTTCCTTCAATTCATATGGAAATAGTTTTCCTTCCTTCTAGAAATAGTGGATTGGCCCACATTCAATGCTTCTGCTAATTGTTTCAACGTATAAGTTGTTTCAACCAATAATGGTTGCAAATCTGTATCTTCAAACTGTTTTGGCTGTCCTGGACGCGCCTTGCCTTTTATGTCAAAATCACTACTTTTAAAACGCTAAACCATCATTCATAAGTATTTTGGGTTAGATCATGTTCATCATAAGCTTCAACCAATAATCGATAACTTTCAACAGCCGTTTGTTTCAAATGAAAGAAGGTTATTAAACTTCCCCGCAAAATTACTTTTTCTGGTACATAATTGGGCATATTCAATGCAACGAAAATCTATGTTTTTTGCATAATGACAATCAATAACGAACTAGCCTTTGATGACGTATATTTACCCATCAAAACGCCGTAGACGCCATAGACGTCAGTCTATACCAACAAACGTATTAGTAATGCCATCTCTTAGCAAAATTGACATCATTCAAAGCTTCCGAAACTTTTGGAAAAATATTTTCAAAAAATACCGGTCTTATACAGGAAAAACACATCGCAGCGAAAACTGCATCGGCAGCGATAACCAGAACAATAGTCTCAACCATACGGAGCTAGATACGTGCTGGTATATCTCGGAAATAATGGATTCGCAAGCGTATAAACTAGACATGTTTGGACCACAGAGCACAGTTTGTTTCAAGACAAATTTACTTAAGCTGCGACAAAGATTGGCAAAATCTTGTCGAAATGTCAGCAACAAAACTGGCCTTCTCCGAACGTCTAACACACATATAAACAAACAAGAAACTCGGCTGACATTTCGCACTCAGGGGAATATTCAAGAGATTTAAATATAAATATATATATATATATATATATATATATATATATATATATATATATATATATATATATATATATATATATATATATATATATATATATATATATCGAAAATAATGGTTAATACTATTTTTTTATTTTAAAGAAAATTGTTTAATCCCACTGGAAAAATTATTAATGCAGAGATAGATTTATCAGGGTGCACCGATAAAAAGTTAATCTTGATAAAAAATAAGTGTTTTGCTCTCCAGTGGAAGGGATGGGTAAAGTTCGTCTCCAGTCAAACAACAAAAATGCTCATTTTGACAGCTCACGGGTTGTGTGTTTCACATGAGATTGTGGAATCTAACGGTTTGGGTGAATAAAATCCTGTATATCGTCTTTATTGATAAGTGAAGAAGAACATGGGGTGCTACGATTTATATATGAGTTAATTTAATTCTTGTACATTGTGAGATATTGTAAGTAGATTAATCATTTTAAGCTTGAAATAAGCAAGTATATTTTATGGTAGATTTGAAAAAAAACAGCATTAAAGAATTATGGATAGATACTTTTATATTCAGAGGTAAAGCCGCTATTTTAGTAATAAAATATAGCGATTTTGTTTTGTTTTGGTTAGATTCAGTAAGAACTTTATTAATTTCCCTCTTCTGTTAAAATTCAGGATCAAAAATAATTGTAAAAGTTATTTTTATATTAAACTACTATATGTACTGTTATACTAAAGTATATAGTATGAATTTGGAACACATGTGTGCTTACTACATTAAATATTACATATTTATATGTTATTAAATATACTTTTGTAGATATAATGGAGCTAGTTGAAATGATGTTCCCAATAATTTATCTCTAGCGTGCTCTTAGTTTATAGACGGCATTAAATGCGCTTCTGCCATTTCTTAAAGCATTATATGTTTTTGTGTTTGATAATAATACAGAGCATTCGTTGAAAATAAGGTTTATTAAATATAAAATTCTGTTAAATTAATATAACGAAATCTCCTTGAACTGTTTATGACAAAAAATAAAATCTTGTACTACGTTCGATAAAAATAATTTATGACGACCCATACAAGAGTAAAACTTAATCCTAAAGCCACGGGAGATTTGTGTGCCAGATTTTTGAACTCCAACAGCGCCAGGCGCCAAGATTGAGATTGCGTCGAAAAATTCTTTTTCACAATATTAACTTAATATGTTGTTATAAAGCATGATATTAATTTTGTTTCATTCAGCAATTAATATCTATAACTTAGAAAGAAAATTGAAAGCTTTATGCAAGCAAATGTGTTTTTTCTAGCACAATTTTTTTTTGGGAGTGTGACTAACTTATATTTGGTTGATAGAAAAGTTCGTCCTGTTTTTGGCGCTGTATTGAACTGCGTGAAGTGTTATTTACATCATACTCATTAAGTTTTGATGTTTGATAGAAGAAATTTCAGCAAGTACTTGGGAAAAAAATTATGTTATTTGGTCATGTTTTTTAAATTTTGTTAAGCATTGAAAATGGCAGAAAACAAACAGCTTGTTTAATATAGTATGCTTTTTATTTCCGAAAACACAAGAATGCTTCGCAGATATATATTTTGTACGGCGAAGGTCCCATTAACAATTCCACCTGCCGTAAGTGGTTATTGCGGAAATCCTCTTCAATATTTACATAAGTCAGTTTACATTCGAAGAAGGTTATGTTATACATTTGGTGGGCCTGAAAGGGAATCGTTTATTATAAGCTATTGTGTGAAAACCAGATTATTAATTTGGAGAAACACTGTTCAAAACTAAGTAAGTTAATGAGAGAAATCGACCAGAAGTGGTTTGAATTAGGCAACAGAAAAGGCATTGCCTTCCGTCGAGACAATGTTAAACTGCACGTGTCTTTGGCTATCTGACACAAACTTTTACAACTTGACCGGGATATTTTGGTTTATCCACTTTACTTTTCTGACCTCGCACCCTCCGACTGCCAATTATTTAGATCGCTTCAAACAGTTCATTTTTTGGAAGGCCTGAAAAATCACCTCAATCAGTTATTCAGCCAGAATCTATATAAATGCGGGATTATACAGCTGCCAGAGAGATGAACAAAGATCACAGAACATAATGGAACATATTATATATTTTTTGCATCATCCCAAGTAGTAGTAAATGTACGCAGTGTGTAAATAAATTAATGAGACTGGTAGCATAACTGGACAGCTGTTCTGAGGGGGGGGGGGGGGGGTGTGTCTGTAAGGCAAACATATGACGCGTCTTCAGTACGAGTTTGAACTCCCTATAGGCATTTGGTGGTCCGTAGCAATTCGCTTCGTCAACTGAATTTTTCAAAATACAAATTATGAAAAAAAAACACAATGCCACCAGACAAAATCTATTGTTGATTAGTACTGTAATCATTACATCACATTATATCATTAATCCATCATCTTTAATAAAGCAATGCAAACAATTTTGCCAATTTCTTCTTTGGTTAATGAATAGATCTTTCTGCAGACCACCAGCGCTAGACAACCTTAACCGTAAAATTCAACTTACTCAATTTTCTAGCACGTGGACTTGAGAATGTTATCTGTTAAATTACTGTTTAGTAATATTGGGTATGTAAGTAATTCGAATAATCATTGTATTGGGGTTTGCAGATGTCCGACAAAAAAATCGAACTTCATATTTCTGACCGCGAGACAAGACTAAGAACATGAGAAAAATTAGGAAATATATCGGGTTGTTAATATAGCGTATGAGTGGCTTCAAATTCAGAAAGTTTGGAAAAACTGTTGAAATAATAACTATAAAAATTATTAATGCAATTAATGGTACTATCCAACAATTCCTAATACCTTGTTGGATTAAAACATTTACCCCGTGTACAGATGGGAATATCAAGAAAATGCAGACGTGTTACTTCAACTTTATAGATTATTTCAGAAGTCTGAAAAGACATTTTACGGTAATTTAAATTCTCTTGGCAGTAATCCAAGTTATAGTCAACCTATTAAAGGAAAGATAATAGAATGCAAAAGGAAACAATTATCCAAAGGGGTTCCTTATCGTACGGGTTAGGTAACGATAACTTCACAAATGAACCATATACCATCAATCTCTGATATTATTAAGTAGGATAGTTTATATAAATCTCAAATATGTATAAAATAATACTAGTATATTAAAATATTTAAACATAAGGGCTATTGAAACGTATTATAAAGATAGACGCACACAAATGTAGTAAAAATTATAAGATGTACACGGATGGTGATTATCTAGTAAAAACTGAATGGCAGAACCGAGTTTACTTACTTATTTTATTACTTATGTAGAAAATATCCAGATTTATCACTTTCTTTAATAAAGTAATTTCGGTAAGTAAAAAGCGGCTTTGGCAAATGAAGAGTTTAATTGTTTAACTTATTAACAATATATACCATTCCAGAGAGATTCAGGTTTAATTTAATTTAATATCAGCTCAGTGCACCTCATTTTTGTCAAGTAGTAACCAATCCCAAGCGATTCATCGTCATCTTTTTGCCTTAAACATATTGGTATAAGCGAGTGTTCTCGACACAGTGAGAGCGGATGCCATTGTGCTAAAAAGAAGACGAATTTCACATTAAAGCCGCATCAGCATACATGTGATTTAGCAGTCTGCCCGCTATACACGCTATGAAGAATAGGCATGTAGCTAATATAAGTACAAAATTAACGTCAGCTGTATCACATATACAAGGATAGAGTGAAAAGTCAATACCCTTCAAAAAAGAATAAAACAAATAATAAAAGTATCGATTATTTTTAACGATTACGAGAAACACCAATTGATAATGATGAATCCCCACGCACCAGAATTAAACTCGCTTATAAAATTACACAAAGATAATTACCCAATTAGGCCAGTAGTTTCATTTGTTACCGCTCCTTCAATCAAATTATCAAATAATTTTAATTATTTTACAATATATGAATTTTAAGCAAAATATGCCACTGTAAATACCTATGATCTTATCAATAAAATAAGATATAAATATACTCAACACATCCAAACTAATTTCTTTCAATGTACAAAATGTATTCACATACATCCGTATATTATACAAATATTATTATATAGAAAAATAGAGAAAAAAAATCATCGATGAGGGACAATACTCGTCCTCACAGAGCTCTGGCAGCTGGTCAAACGTTGGGATCGGCACTTCCTATGAGTGAGGGACCGGGCGTCTTGCAGAGACTAAATCAGGATATGTCCACTTACTATTGTTGCTTCGATTGATTCCAATAATATTTACTAGCTATCGAAGTGGTTTTTAGACTCTCTCCAAACCATCTCTACGCCTAATTTTAGACTTTTTTCTTTCCCGGTAGTGCACTGTCGTAAATATTCTGTACACGCTTTATAGACCAGATTCGGTGCCCAGGTTTTATTTTGATCTCTAAGCCTAACACTAAAGTATTCCAGATAAGCTCTCCTTAACATTTTTTCTGTTTTCTTTTAACGTGTATTCTCCACATATGTAGCAAAACACATTGGATTGGTTTACACAACTTCTACTTGAACTCATTTTATATCTATTCAACAATACAAATACAACAATGTACAATACAGTACGTGTTAGATTAACTTTATAAGAACTCTTTCCTAAACACAAATATCACGCGAGGCCAACTTCGATCTACTCCGCACGACGTGAACTCACAAACTAATCTCAACTTTAGCAGTGAAGGTCACTTCAGTTACCGGAAAGGCAATGCTTATTCCGTCTAGTGGATTCTTCTGGAACTAACTCAACTGCATATTGACAATAGGGCAATTATACAGGAACCAATCCTTGTATAATAATTTTTAATACCCATTCTTGAATGTATTAAATTGGAAAAACCTTTGATATGTAAGTGGATATATCTATAAAAGTAGAGCCAATAGAGAAAATCTGATTCCATATTTAGATTTAGCACCCCAAATATAGCTAAAATCAGTTTTAAAATCCTAGGCACCAAAAAATAATTTTTCTTGTCGGCCTGTGTTAGTTTCGTATGTTCCATTAATCGGATAAGTTCTATCCACCCTGACGCTTCATTATTGTTCTAAATCCCTATTAATATTGCCTCAAAGGAAAACGCCTAACGGTGTTAAAATGTACGATCTCAGTGCTCAATTTTCATTGGCATTTATTGAGATGATACATTTTGGAAACTCGGTGTATTATATAGATTCTTTAATATTTATATAATACACATATTTACTCTTTAATATTATTTAATTATATTTATTCTTTAATATTTATTGACCTTTAGGTAAATTGCTCAAATTCCAGGTCACAAAAATTGGTTATCATTTTGGATCATCGAAATAGTCTGAAATTTGTCAATCTCATTTTCAAAAAACTATGAACCGGAGACGTCCTCGGATCACCAACAATGCCAACAAGCGATTCTTTGATAACGTAATAAGAGTGATATGATCTCCCTTATAAATTATAAATATCTTAGGTTTTTCTCTATATGGAAATGAACGAACAAAGATATTCATTTAGCTGTCAAAAATATTTGTTGGAAGAACCATTATATTGATTTGATAAAGTAGTTTCACATATTTATAAACATTGAAAATTACATGTTATAATTATTAGTTATTATTATTATATTGTTACTGCTTAAAACGAGAAGTTTTAATCGTATATAATATCACTCATATAAAAATTCGATTTTCGGATCGATTCTTATTCTTTTGTTACTTTATTTCCTTAGAACTACATATTTCTATGAAAATATATTGTTTTTTTTTTAAATTTTGATTAGGGCATGCACATAATATGCTGTACATTTTGTAGAATAATTCCCTCTCTCATCGCTTTTGTTAGAAATTTTCTTTATCTCTGAATATAGCTAAACGAAGTTTGCATAACAAAATTAACCACTCCAAGGTATTCCGCTCTGGCTGTTCCTTATGATGGATTTGTACAGTAATGTCTAGTATTCTGCAGTTGCATTTCGCTGATATTGTTCAACCAATTGCTTTTCTTATCATAAAATATCATTTAATTGTATTTATTTTCTAATTAACCTGGATGTACAAAATATTGAGCTTTAACTCTAATAGTGTCGATAATAATTGGATTTTGAAATTTTATAAAATATTTATATATAGCTGCTAACCGCTTCTCTTGGCGTAAATTTAACTTATTACTAAAGTAGTAATAATTAATTTTGTTATGATTAAAATTATTTTTAAAATTTCATAGCTTTTATTTGCTATTTGAAATTTTTGTTTTATAAATTTTATGAAGACAAAAATTTCCGAGTATATTAATCTTTTACGCCCCCGCAAGCCCTCTTAGCAGTTGTTATGAACCTCGTCCTTAGCAAACATCTACCACATCTGAGAAACATTCCTGCTAAATTTTAAATTTATATATATATATATATATATATATATATATATATATATATATATATATATATATATATATATATATATATATATATATATACCAATCACTTTCCGCGAATTCTCAAAACTTAAAATTTTTCCGATTTCCGACAAAAATTTCCGAGTAAATTAATCTTTTACGCCACCGCAAGCCCTCTTAGCAGTTGTTATGAACCTCGTCCTTAGCAAACATCTACCACATCTGAGAAACATTCCTGCTAAATTTTAAATTTATATATATATATATATATATATATATATATATATATATATATATATATATATATATATATATATATATATATATATGTATATATATATAATAATATATATATATATATATATATATATATATATATATATATATATATATATATATATATATATATATAAATTTTATTTATAATATATACGAAAACATTGGTTGTTGGCTGTGGATAGGGTCTTCTTATTCTTGATGGGGGAGCATGGTACTCTGAAGAGTCTAAACACCAAGAGGTGAAACATATGCCTTTCAATTGAAAAGATTTTTTTTCCTTTATTTGGGTTTTTCGCCACTATCTAAAACTAAAAAAAAAATCAAAAATACCTGTTCTTAAGTAAAGAAAGAATCACTGGGTAAAGACAAAAAACCAAACGGAGACAAATTTCTCAGTGATTCATTCCTGTAATAAATTTACCTAACGAACAAAATTTTAAAGATATTAAAATGTTATAAAAAAATGTACAAATTTATAACGTTAACGTTCCGGAGGGTCCCCGTTTTCAAAACTAAACTAAAAAAAAATTATATTAATTTGTAATATATAAAGTAACGAGTGAAAGAAAATATATTTTTTTTTGTGTATGTCAACGATATTTACATTGACAACAATTTAATAATTAATAAATATAATTAAAAATGTATGAACACGCCACAATCATTCAGACATTACTTAGCAAAATTATTCTCAAAATGTCTCAAATAACAAGAAGTACCCAGCTTATGGAAAAATGCAGAAGTGATTATTTTACACCAAAGGTTCCAATAGAAGAATTGATTTGATTCAATCTCAAAGCGGGCCATAATGGATGCATTGCTTAATCAAGGTGTAGAGAAAGCCTATATAAATCTACTAGGATCGATATATGATGAAGCTACAGCGGCAGTTCACCTTGACATTCTTGAGGTTGGAAACAATGTAGGGGCATACGGCAGGGTGACGCAATATCGCCTCTTCTTTTCTCAGCCTGCCTGGAAGAAGTGTTCCGTAATCTGGATTGGGAAGAAGATAGAATAAGGATTAATGGTGCATACTTAAATCATTTTAGATTTGCAAATGATATCGTTCTTCTTTCACAAAACCCAGAGGAGCTGCAAAGACACGTACAAGAGCTGCAAAGGACTGGGGAACCAATTGGCTTGGAAATAAACCAGAAGAAGAGTTAGGTCATGTTCAATAAATTTGCTGAGGATAAAATGATTTCTATTTTAGGAACGTATTTGGAAGTTGTGGATCACTATATATATATATATATATATATATATATATATATATATATATATATATATATATATATATATATATATATATATATATATATATATATATATATACAAACATTTAACGTTAACGTTCTGGAGGATCCCCGTTTTCAAAACTAAACTAAAAAAAAATTATATTAATTTGTAATATATAAAGTAACGAGTGAAAGAATTGTGGATCACTATATATATATATATATATATATATATATATATATATATATATATATATATATATATATATATATATATATACATCTTGGGCAGAGGGTTTCAATGGAAGGGGATACCATCCGAGAGGTGGAACGACGTGTTAAATGTGTCTGCCAGGCATTTGGCAGGCTCAACATAGTGTATAAAAGCAAACTACAACTTTGCTGAAAAGAAAAGTCTTTGATCAGTGTGTCCTGTCCGTTATGACATACGGAAATGAGACCTGGACACTCTGTCAGCCACATTTAACCAGCCGTTCCACGTCTCGAGCGATATCACCTTCCATTAAAATCTGCTTCCAAAATATATGTAGTGTTTCATAAAATCCAAATCCCTTTCTAAAACAGAAATTCTTCCATCCTCGGTAAATTTATTGAACATGACATGACTTTTTTAGGTTTATTCTCAAGCTAAATGGTTCTCTTGCCTTTTACAGCTCTTGCATTGTTTTAGATGCTGACTTTTAGACTTGAATTTGCCTTGTATACTTTGCAGGCCATTTTTTGGTTTTTATTGAGGTTCTTAGAATTGTTGTGATCTATCGATGTGATTCTAAATTATAGTTTGTGCACTGAACTATTTTCAGATTTTTTGAAGAATGTAATGATAAGGGATGTTCGAAAACCGCTACAATTGACAACAACCGCCACAGATATCTACAGTCTGCAGTATGCATCTACAGTATGAAATGGTCGCCCACTGAAAGGTATGCAAGATTGCTGATGTGATAAAGATCTTCGATAGATGTTATCTTCTACATTTTACATAATATTTTAGATATGAAAAAACTTTCCCGTCGATGGGTGCCGCACTGGTCAGTTGATAAAGCCTCTCAAGTGTATGTAGACGTATTTAAACACGTTTATGGTGAGCTTCATCGACGTTTTTTAAAAGTAAAACATGGATTTAGCGTTACATACTAAAGACGAAGTAGTAGTTTAAACAATGTGGAAGCAGGTGGCAGCAGGGTGGTAAGGGTGAAAGCAGGTTTTCTTTTGGCACATTTGCTAAAAAGAAATTGCTCGTTCATCACAATCATCACCTGCGTACATGTTCGGTGTGTTCCTGCAAAACTCCATAAGCAAAGTGCTTCACACGGTGTATTCACCGGATTTGACTCCCAATGATTACTTCCTCTTTCTATGTCTGAAGATATGGCAAAGTTGGAATGTCACTGAATCAATTTTATTGATTGATTGCCGGCTGATTATTTAAAAAAAAAATCTTTTAAATTTAGTTTTTGAAATTTTCAAAGGGCTCCCGTAAAATGTACTAATAGTAATTAAAATTTGTTAATTTGATTAAATCAGCGAAAAGTGTGCAAAAAGAATTGATTTGATGTTTTGTGATAAATCCCTTTGACTTGTTTCGCACCAAAAGTTCTAGTAGAAGAATTTATTAAATTTTGTACATAAAATTATTTTCAAGCAAATATAATGATTTAATATTTATTTTTGCTTGAATCTCTCCATAGTTTTGTAACATATTTCCTGTACTCTCAGATATAGTTTAACAAAATTTCCATAAAAACCGGCCTGAACTAATCCGTACACAGTACAAAAAACTACAAAGCGCTCGGAATGTTTGCGGCGGGATAACGTTTTAGAGGTAGGTAAACGCTTATAACGATGAAAAGCGCCGAGTGAAAATACGGATCGAAAACTTTTATTTTGGAAAATTGGCTTTAATTGCATAACGTTATTCATTAAACTTTTGAACCTTTCATATAATTAGTAGTTCTCGACTAAATTTTTCGATTGTACGGATATGAATTTTATTCAGAAATAAAAAAATAAGTTAAAATATGATTTTAATCTGTTTTTGTTTTAAATAACTTTATATTTTTTCTTGGGCCCCTATAACCATACTGAATATATAGAAGAATTTGTTGATATAACATGAAGATTTTTCAGAGCCTTCATTTAATCCTATAACACACGTGACTGGCGATTTATTTAAACTTTAGAGTTTGCTTTTTTTTCTATTCAGTTACTTAAAGAGGGTTTAAAGGCTAATATTTAATTTTATCACCTAAAATAATTCTAAAATTTTCCATAGATTTGT